>JACCKW010000515.1:0-67006 GCA_013623355.1 Fusarium bactridioides
TAAAAACCTTACTTTATTAAGTATATAGTAAGATAAGTATATTAAAAAAGCTTATATAACTACTTATTATATAGAAAATCCCTTATATAGATAATTAATTACTAAAATATTCCTTATTTAGGGATAGCTTCGTTTTTAGTAAAGCTAATCTGTATATAAAGGATCCGTATGGATCGAATCGATCAGGGCGTAAACGATAGATGGATGCAAGCTGGGAAAAGGGTTTTGAACTACGGGACATTTGCCAACTCGGCCAACGGACGATGGACGAGAGAGGCATTATTAGCAAAACCTGCTTGAAACGGTAGACATCGAGATGCCATGCCGTAGAGGTGATACAAGGCCCCAGACTGTGACCACGTTTTAGTATCTCGTCCTCCCAGATGCTCTTCTCTTTCTGTTGGGTCTCCATGTTGTGATCCTAAGTTTGATGTTACGTCTGTCTGGTATCGTACAGCACCAATTCATCTATATGCATGCATGCATTCGACATGGGACTCTTGTCAATGCAAGTCAGGCACCAGAGCCTGCCTGTATCAAAGGGACTTTCTCCCAATACCTAGTACCAAGGTCAGCCCTGGGCTGCCTATCTCAGATGCTGAGGGACTGATCCGATGGGTTCAAAATATCCCTTCATCTTGAAATGACATGATAGTGCTTTCACTCTCTCCCTCGTACGTATCCGTACAGTCACAGCCTTGATAACAAGTGATGCTATATCAGTCTTTTATCACTCCATCATCCCTTCAGCCTGCATATTTTCTCTCTGCCTTGGAACAAGTCGGTTGGGTGTCCATCCATGGTCACCAAGTTGGTCACCTCTTATCACATCCCATTGCTGTCAATCACCAACCCGGCTACAGCCCCGCTACCAACATGGACCTCGTGACGACTCCTTCAGGGCACTGTCTTCATCTTGCTCTGGCGGAACAGACTAATAAGGGATAAAGATCCGCGCGTATCTGCATCAGAGTAATGACCAACGGGGAGGGAGAGGGAAAAGTCTGCCCTGCTTTACCCACCGTTGATTGCTTTTTGGTTCCAAACACCAACAACACCAAAAACCCAATCTGAGATGCATCATTGGGCTTCTAATTCAGCCCCGTTTTGGCTACTCCAAGCTCTGATAGGCCCCATGTGCCGACCACGTTGACCCCTTTTTCCCTGCTATAATTTGCCACTGACAAAGGTGACGGATTGATCTTCCACAATTTCTCCAGTTTCTCTGGAATTTTCTGTAGATCTCCAAGGCCTTGGAGAAATGAAACGAGGGACTCGTCAGCTTCAAGTTTCATCTTATTGCACTGACTGCATGTAAGCGGGAGTTAATAGCCACGAGGGGTCAATGTCGAGGGGCATTCCTCCTGGTGAAGAGCCGCCGTCATAAGCTCTCAAATTTGGAGCTAACAGAAGATGATCAGCCAGTTCATACCAGGTGACTTTGGAGCTGAGTTAAGCACGTGACTTAAGCCATTAGGTAAGGTACCTTAGGTAAGCGCAGCTGTGGATGGCAGAAACTTCAGATTCTTGGACTTCAGGTGGTTTGCAGGGTCTAGCGGTAACCACACGATACGCCAATTACCGCGGCCAATAGCTTTCAGCCTGGCCCTCGAGGTCCATACAACGTCAAACCACACCTCCATTCACTTGTGCAACCGATTACTTGTCACGGAACCCTCGACGACAGCCCACCAAGTCACAATGGAGTTTCGAAGCCTCGTCCGACCAGCCGCCAGGCTTTTCAGCCCTCGTGCTGCCCTTCCTACCGTTCCTTGCCGTGGCCACAAGACAACAAGCCGAACAAAACGATCTCTAAAGATTGCTCCTCACGAGTCCTTTCTCCCCGACCGAAAGTCAGCCTTCCCCGCCTCTGACTCTATCATCTACAACCCTCCTTCTTCCGAGGCCTCTCCTCTTCACACACCTTTTATCTTCCTCCCACATAGCGACCCTCGCCGTGCCGCTCTCACACGAATGCGACACACCCCCGGCTCTCCTCTAGAACCCATTGCACCCGGAAAACTTGCCCCAAAGATGGATTATCCTCGCCGCAATCCTGTATACAACCTCAAGGCTGAGGATATCAGGGAGATGAAGCGACTAAGGGCAGATGATCCCGTCACATGGAGTGTGAATAAACTGGCTGAAAAGTTTGGCTGCTCGCCTGTTTTTGTCAAGATGGCTGCTCCTGCACCCAAGTCACATCTTGAGGGTCTTAAGCGCAAGCAGGAGAGGAGGGAATCACGATGGGGTGCTATCCGAACCGCTGCGAGAGAGGACCGCAAGAGGAGGACAGACATGCTGTACCGTGGCGAGTTGTAAGGAGTTTATTCTTCGATGTGTCGGTGTGGCACAGTCTATCAGACTTGTACAAACATGGAAAATCGTCTGAGTTGATGTAGGATTATGGTCATGGAGAATGAAGTGAAATGCGAATAGCGTTGAATCCGGCCCAACGAGAGGGCAAAATCCTGTATAATTGCCAAATACCAAAACCCCCCGAATACAATGGCTATTGTATTTTTACCCTTGTCTCCCTATCTTGTGTATCATGAATGGCGTATGCCGACGAGTTTATAACATTCAATGCCCAACAAATCTCCGATTGTGTCCCATATGTACCCCTTGTTCCCAGATAGCAAACAACTAAAGCTAATCCAAGATGTCGATACACACCTATATACGAATATTTGTCAAGTCAACCAAGAAAAACTATACGAAGCAACTTTTGTTTTAATCCAACTTCATCTCAGTCGATCTAGTAGTCGACGTCGATGTGCGACGGCTTCCTCCAGCACTTGAAGATGATGA
The DNA here is from genome assembly GCA_013623355.1 of Fusarium bactridioides. Classification (NCBI taxonomy): domain Eukaryota; kingdom Fungi; phylum Ascomycota; class Sordariomycetes; order Hypocreales; family Nectriaceae; genus Fusarium; species Fusarium bactridioides. Next base: position 2,812 of record JACCKW010000515.1, read on the forward strand.
AGAGGGTGGCTCATTCAAGAGATCCTTTTCACCAGGAATCACACGGTTACACCAACCGCACCATGAACGACGTTCTCCTCTAACCTCTCGGCCGAGGATACGACTACCACTGGTGCGCTCATCATCCCACTCAGGGACACAATGTCCAACACGCACCATGCGAACACGTTTGCGCTTCACAACACCGCCAATGCCCTCGATCTCATGGCGAAGGTAGCCAGGGCCGAGGGACGGTGACGGTGTGCGCTCATGTGTAAGCCGGAGCTGGTCGATGAGTGCATCAACCGGAGCTTGTTGCGGGGCCGGAGTCGGAGCCACATTGCCGTCCCGGGCGTCCTCGGCGTCGCAATCTACCTGATGCTCGACTTCTTTGGCGGCACAGCAATCTGCTTCGCGGCCACACACGACGCCACGAACGCCCTCGCCAATGCCGGTTCCAAGACCGCCGAGGACCTCACCGTATTGGTTTCGCCAGCGCCATATACTAACCCCATCGGTCAGTAAGAGAGTAAGCTTCCTTGGGAATTAATACATACCGCTGGTAGTCATGATCTGCGGCACGAATGCTTCGCCCACATGGTTGGCAGAGCCAAACGCCCTCATCGGCGCACTTACAGACGTCTCGCGACACCAACTCAGATGACAGTGGTACATCTGAATCTACGGGCGCCTTGATAAGAGTGGCTATAGGTGCGTGAACACAAGGCTTGCAGAGTCTCCTATGCCTCTCCTTGAGAGCGATGGAAGCCGGTGGCTTGATGGCGCAGTTCTGCAGATTTCATGGTCAGTAACACGCGATTGGGCCAAAACTCGGCAGCTCGCAGATCGCTGTACATACCCGGCATATCACATCGCCGCATCGACGGCATTCGCCAACCATATCGCGAGCGCAGTCGCCGGATTTTCCATTGTAACTACGCCCATCTTCCATGTAGAACCAATTACCAGCGCGAGCGCGGTAACGAAAGGTTTCGGAGCCATCAACGGGGACCTCTTCGTTTTGGCAGTGGAGGGTAGAGTTGATCAGAGTAGTACGGTACTGAATGAGGCCATGATGGATGAGACGACAGGTACGCGAAAGAGCGTCAAGGGTATTAAGGTCGATAGACGCTGCAATGGCTTCGACAACGCTATCTGGAGTGTTAGTGGGAGTTGTCATGACGTCTCGAATTCGGTATTAAACGAAGCAGCAGATATCATGATGAAGGTCAACAGCTCCAACCACAAATCACTCAAAGGAATTGGACAGAAAATTGATTGAACAAGGAGATCGCACTCACGGATAACACTGAAAGGCGTTGGTAATAGGCGCCTGGAAAGTAGAAGAGTCCATGGTGCCTAGTGGCTCTGGGTTATACAATGAATGAGGCCAAGGTCCATTCCGGCTGTTGGCAGACAGCAACTGGAGCTTCCTGAGAAGAAGAAGATGCTGATCTTTTTGAGAAAGCCCACTCTGCTGGGGGTCGTCATGATGAAGAGGACCAGGAGGCGGAATGGGCGGCACGACCTCATGATGAGGTGCAGAAGCGGCACGAGGATCGTTGACGGTAAAGCCGCCAGGGCCCGCTCCAACATCCTCGTCCTCCGCCAAATCCACAAAACGCGCCATGGCTTGTTTTGGGGTGTTTCTTTTACTAGTGACTTGCGTCTTGGCACATGGAACAAACAGTAGGTACAGTGTGAGCCCACGATCCCCAGGATCTGATAAGCAGAGGGGATGCGATGGGATGGGTAGGGGGGGCTCGAGTCGGTAAGAGGGGGGTCCGAGAATGATAGAGCCGGATGTCGAAGGCCGGAAGAGGGCCCGGGATGCGGAACTTTGTCTGATCGGGGCTAGACACGGCAGAGAAAGGCAAGGTAGTTATGCAAGAAGAGAGAGATCGAGAGTAGGTATGAAGAGAGAAGATGATGTTTAGTTACAAAATAGGACTAATGATGTCTGCAGGGGAATGAACTGGAACTGGGGCTATATGATGAGTGAGAAAGAAGTGGGCTATGTTATGTTATCAATGTTACCAACAGAGGCCGGGAGTTGATGAAGCGGGGAGACGGAGCGGGACCAAAGAATCACGGAGGTGGAAAGGAAGAACGAGTTATGATATGAGCTTAGAAGCAGCCATTGAAACTGCAGAACCGAGTCGTTCTCGGTGGATTTGCGTAGAAGATCGTGAGTGAGCAAACGAATGCGTGAGTGAATAGCGGCAGTGAGATCGATTGCATCAATGAGATTCGTCAATGATGCGTCAGTCACTGATACCAGCCACAGCTCGACCCAGAGCTCAAATCAAGTTAGATAACGACCCCAAAACTAGAAACTAGTATATCTACGGTAAAGTCCAGGACCAATTCCCGAAGCTTGTCAGAATTGCCAAGAATAGCATAACCCTCGAGTTCTGAGCCCGATTCAAACCTATCATGGAACCGAGTCTTGTCTTGTCTCTTCTGCCCCTCTTTGTTCCCGAGAGCTCAAGTGGATCTAGTGCTGTCAACTTTTTCAACATCCATGTACAAAGACAATACATGATATGTACAGTATAATCCGGCGGTGACGGCTATGTCGTGCTTGCTCGGGCTGCAATGTAATACTATTACACCGAATAAACAAAACAGTACAGAAATGCCACTCTCTCTTTACGGGCTTGTGCAATGTCACGAGGGTCCCCCACGTGTTTTTTTACCTGTCATGAGACGAGAAGATTTCACTTGTTCGCATCATGTCAATCATGCAGGGGGTTCACCGTTCAGTTCCCAACAACACATCTCGTTACGTACAACAACGCTGTATTCTAGAAAAATACCCAGGTCTAGCTGGGATTGCGTCGTAATGTGCGAGCAGAAAATTGCGACACGGCTGTTTAGATCGTTCCGGTGTCGGGGGCCATGACAATCTCATCTTATCAATCTAATCTCTCTTGCAGCTTACCCCATACCATCATGACTTAGAGACCTATTGGGAATAGTTGGGCGGAGTTGTTTGACAAAGAGATATTCGGGAATAAAGGGGTGTTGTTCTTTTCTCGATTTGATTTATTTCTTTTGCATTGTGCGTGTAAGTGGAAGGTTACGGCGTCATATCCCTCGAATATTGGAAGCGTGCCATTCTCTGCCTGTCATGAGCAGCACATAACTCTTGTCGCGTTGCTGTTCCTCCTTTGGCATTAAAGGCTCTGAGCATGAAGAATGTTGTCTGCAAAATTGAATTGAGATACACCTCTAAAAACAAAAAATGTTGAGGAATTTTCCACGTCCTTTATAGGTGCTCACCAACATGTCATTACAGCCCTCAACCAACAGACTGTCGGGGACGGAGTTTTGCATGATCCATAGGCAAAACAATCCAACAACCATAGGATGACACCTCCCAAACCCGCAAACTTCTACCAAGACAAAATATCCGAGAATGCAAGATGCAGTGCGCCCCAGCGAGCGGGCTGTCTGCGCCATGTATACACCAGGATATCGCATATGGCTCAATATTCGAGATCTGGCGTCCGGCAACGACCAGCTTATTGGGAACTGTCTATCAAGCATAAAAACAAACCATCCTAAATACCCTAGATTTCCTAAAGATATCAAAATTGTCGATGCATTTACCAATGTTATCATAACTCGAGCAAGATAAACCTGGGCTGCTACAACCGATACGACTCATATACCGCCATTTGATCAAGAAGCAATATTTTAAGTCGCTTGGGACAAACCGGCACAAAGAAATGCGACTCCAAAGCCCGGAAGCTCCGAAGATTCTCGAATAAACGTTGCCGATAGAGAGAAAGACTATATCCCAATATTGATCCAGGCGTGGGCGAACATTCTCTCAACACGATGAACAGAGTTGATCTACGAGGCACTACTATCTCAGTCTTGGCCATACAACGTCAACCAGGGCTTTGAGTACTGGTAATTCTTCAATAGAGGTTGATATTGGCAAAGTCGAAGAGGATGCTGCTCAATGGTAGAGTGCTATTCTGTCAAGCAATGACGGCTGGGACCTAACTATTCAAGGCCTGAATGGCAAGGCCTTGGATTTTCTGTGGTACACACGACCAGTACCGAACAAATCATTTACCATCGCAAAGAAGATCACAACACGAAGCTGTGTAGCAGTCCAAACTCCTACATCATCCACCGCCGTCCGTGGCTGTCTGACTACTGTTTTCTCTAGGGTATTGAGGATAAGAAGCTTGTAGCTTTGATACCCGTTCTGCTAATACTAGTTGCCAAACATGATCGTAGGTCTATTGAGTTATCAAGACCGGTTCTGTCGTATGGTAAAGGCTGGAAGAAATCCAGATGCAGAAAGCCATATCTCATGGATGAGTCTCAGTTAGAAAAACTTCTGACCCTCAGCGGCGACCCAAGAGGAATGGAAGCACTCCTATGCAGCGTCTTCTACGAACCTGATATTGAGGGCAACATATGTGGCACCTGGTTACAAGGCTCGTCGCATTTTCGAACCAATTAAGTGATGACAATGCCCTTTTACGACCCTTTATTAGATGGGATCCGGATGTTGGCGCCCTTTGAGTTGGTGCCTTATGATAGTTGCTGATCAAAAATGTTTGCAAAGGGCTCGAGCAGCTCGGTGGGACATAGAACTCAATGTAGCAGCCTGGATAGACTCATGTATGTCTTTCTTTCAGAACTAATCTCAGCCTTTCTAGGCCAGGGAGGCTAAGATAAGTTTCTCGGGCAGACGAATGCCGACTACAATACCTAACCCATGGCAGTTTCTCTACCAACCATCCCGTTGTTGCCTTTCAACAATTTGGATGTATAGGACCGAGTGATACTAAGTACCTAGCTTGGAAGTCCATGAGTATGTACTTTGCGGAAGGGAGCACCGTCTTGCGTATCTCGGATTCACATAGATATCTAGGGACCAAGGAACGAGGAAGCAACGCTCGCGCTCAAAGTGTAGTCCAACGACCGAGCGTGACGGGATTGCTGGCGTTGATTACGGCGAGATTGATTCGGAGGATGAAGACTCAGAGATGGTAACACGGAACACATCCATATGGCTACGGGGAGAGGATAGGCTCAGGGAGCAAGAAAACATCAGACCTTAATATAGGGTCTTGAAATGAACTCAGCAAAAGGTAACCTAAATTTACCCCAAGTTACTTCAAAGTCTTTTTTATTATTTAGGATTCTCACTGTTTAAGCCTTTGTATGAAAGTTAAAAGCTCGATGGCCTTATAAGGCTGACGGGGAGAAAAAAAAAAAAAAAAAGAAAGAAATTTTTTTTTAATTTAGGATTAGGGTCCCAAGTTTTCTTCCCTCCCCTAGGATAGATTCCCTGTCGCTGAAAGGAAAACTCGTGAGCATCCTGAGATAGATAATCTTAAGAATGGCGACGATGATGACGTCCCCAACAACAGCTATGCTGGCTCCAGGACAGGGATTACAGGTGTTGATAGATGGTTGTTGACAGCATCAACCCAAAGATCAAGCTCAATATGGGCAGACGTAGGATTCAAACAAAACAAACTCCGTTGATACACGGCCCATATAGTGACGCAATTTCCGAGATATCCGTATCCAAGGCAAATGGTATCACAATCTCAAGTTCCCGTAATTCGAATCATATCGAGCCGCGTCAAGAGCAGAAATCATGTTGGTATTGATTACGAAGGATCATGAACCCCCATCCCCGTTTCATGAAACAGAAACAAGCCGATCCAGGGAAATAGCAAACAGGATGAGAAGCTGCAGCTACGTAAATTAAAATGCGGCGATCCGGCCGTGCAGTATCATAGCGGTATCTAACGAGTGGTTCTTGCAAGGTAAACGGGCATCCAAGCGTGGTGAGTAGCGCTGATGCATTGATTCAATCCTGGGCTCGAATCAATTTATATGAAAAAGTCATCTCATCACGAACCGAAGTGCATCCATCCGCGTAAATGTGTGTGTGCCGTGATGAGCCTCAATGGATTTGCAAGAAAGTTAGTTATAATCCTTGTTGACGGAAACACACTGGCCATGCTACTAAAATAACACTCTTTTGATACAAACACTCGGAACATGCCTATTACTACACCATGTCCCCCCGGGGGCTGTGTTTGTTTGGAGGGAAAAGGGTGCGGCGCAATTGCAGCATCTTCAGGAAGAGATTATGCTTGTTTTGAGTGTAGACGAAAGAGCGTTATTCGTGTGAAAACAGAGACAAAGTGCATGAACTCTACACCTCGATTCGGGTCGCGGAGTCGTTTCTGAAACAAGGGCGAGGCAAGGTTGGGGAGTCATGAAACTTGGTTTTGATTCATCTCCAGTAAGAGACAAAGCGCTTGGACCAGGGTCTCTCTGGGCATCACCAATGTCTTCATCTGTCATCCGAGGCTTTGGTCTCTAAAGAGGAAATGTTTGCGGACGGTCTGTCCGATCTGTTACTTGGCATTGTTTTGTGTGAGAAGAGAAGTTGAGAGAGGCTGAGTATCTTGTAAGTGGTTCAGGTTGAGATCGTCAAAACAACGATGCAACTGAACCGAGATCCGAAAGTAATAGTATCGATAATTATCATAATCTTTGGAGTAGTGCAATGTTTACTCGATTTCTGATATTCCCGTCATACATGGAAAAGCAAACGATAAACCCTTGTCTCCCCCGTGTCTCTCGGAGTCTGGTGTGACGTTAAAACCCCGCCCTCTTGCAACCTCCACTTTATGCATATTCCCATGCATCGCATCCCTGCATACGATCCTTTCTAGAGCAACCCGCCTAGTCTAGGTAGCCTTGACAATTATTCCGTTAACCTCACCTCACCTCACCTCACCTCACCTCATCACATTGTCACATCACAAACAACGAATCTGTTTGAACGACAAATTAAATTACTAGGAGGATCGGCACTGGACCGAATAAACAACTTCAAACTTAGCTCTTCTCTATAATCACCATGGGTTGTCTCATCCATATTGTTTACCAGCAAGTGCTGGCCCGTCCTATTTTTGGATCTGGCGGGAATAGTTTCACCGTTAAACATTCGGCCGTATACCAACAAACGGTGAACGCTTGCTGATTCCAAAAGAACCGAGGCAACCGAATAGAGCCCTCAACAAGTCCCCATCATGGGAGGACTATTTGGCTTGGCTACCATTGGCTCCCGGATAATTCATCATGACCAGATGGACGGCGACAAGGGGCCGCCAATCCCTCCACTATCTGCTGAGGACGTGAGCCTTGCATCTGGGGTCCATGCTATTCTGCGTCTATCATCCAGTCCACAAGGCAACTCATCCTAAGCCCTCGAACCCAATATGGTAATGTCTGTCCATGCTCAGTTATCCACTTGCTTCCAAACCACGTCTCGTCTATATGGATCCTAGAATCTCGCCGAATCAGGGCACATGAGGGGGCGCCTACATATCCATCACGTCTCATGTTGAGACCACTTTAATTAAGTCCCGATCGATGTCAAGGATCTCCGTTTGCTCAGCCACCCGTCAGAGTTTGACGCTGAGGTCTTGGATACTGGCAGGCGAGATGCCTTCTTAAAGACGAAGCTGTCGCTGCTTCTTTGGAGTCCAATCTTTCTTCATACTCAACTCTCATTCATTCTCTTTCCGTTTTGTTCCCAGGTTTGGGCTTCTTTTCTCAGTCGTTCCCTCTGACAGGTGCTTTGGTCGCCTTTTTCCAAGTTAACAACAACTTTGCTCTTTGATAGAGTATTTTCACTCATTGCCAAATCAACAAAACACCAAACCAATTCACACCTTTCCGATTGACTTCCTTCACCATGTTCATGCGCAACGTTCTTATCGCGGCTGTTAGCCTGCAGGCTCTCGTTGAGGGTGTCATTGCCCAGGAGAAGGTCACACTCACCAGAACTGTTACTCGCCAGAAGCCCAAGACTTCTGCTGGCAACCCTTATGAGGTCCCTGATGTTCCTGAAGTGACCGTTGTTCCCACCTCTTACATCACTGACGGAACTACTATCTTTGTCGACGAGACTGTCACAATTCCTTGCTCCCGATGCACAGCTTCTACTGCTGGTGATGCCGAGGCCGAGGTCACTTCTGAGGTTATCACTACTGTCATCACCAGCGATGCTGGCAGTGTTTCTGACCAGACTGCTGAAGTGACTGTTATCCCTACTTCTTACATCACCGACGGCACCACCATCTTTGTTGATGAGACCATAACCATCCCTTGCTCCAAGTGCACTGCTTCTTCTACCGCTGACGCGGGTGCTGAGGGTACTTCCGAGGCTGTTTCTGAGACCGTCTCCGAGTCTGAGGCTCTCTCCACTGCTGATGCCACTACTTCTGGTGATGCCGCAGCTGCTGGTACCTCTGAGGCTGTCTCTGAGGCTTCCAGCGAGACCATTTCCGAGGCTGCTACCACTGAGGCCGAGGCTCTTTCCACTGCCGAGGCCACTGACTCCGGTTCCATCACTGAGCAGACTGCTGACGTGACCACTGTTGTACCTACCTCTTTCATCACACGTGGTACTACTCGCTTCGTCAACCAGACCATCACCATACCCTGCACCAAGTGTGCTGGTGGCAAGACCAAGACTGCTGCCACTGGAGTTGTTGGCGAGACCACCCTTGACACCTCAGCTGCTCTTGAGACTACCGGAGCTACCCAGGACGCTGCTGAGACCTCTGCCGAGACCTCTGCCCCTGTTGAGGAGGAGACCACCGACGTTGACAACGCTACACAGACTGCTAACACTGCCACTAATGAGGCTGAGGCCAGCACCGAGACTGAAACTCCTATTCCTACCACCATCATCCTCACCACTGGTAAGGGACAGAGCACTGTTTCCACTCAGCCCGGACCTTTCGCCAACACCACTGTCGCCGCTGGCGCTGAGACCACTGGTTCTGATGAACTCCCCGGTGCCGTTTCTTCTGAAGCCGCTACCAGCAGCGCTGTCGTCAGCAAGGTGAACAAGCCCGTCATCGTTGTCATCCGTGAGGTTACTATCTTCCACCGCACTGTTGTTATTGGTGCCGCCTGCCCTCCCGTCAAGCGTGGCAACAAGGGTGACTTCGTTGTTGGTACCGGTTCTGACGAGAAGACCTTCCCTGAGCTCGGCGAGGCTCTCACTGATGCTTGTGACAAGCAATTCAAGGACTGCTCTGAGAACGCTGGAAAGAACTTCGAGGTCTCCGATTGCCAGAAGCAGCGTGAGATTTGCCGTGCCGATGCCTCATCCACTGCTAAGGCTCCTACTCCCATCACCAAGGAATCCACTGAGACCGCCTCCATCATTCTTCCCTCTGACGCTGAGGTCACTGGAAAGACCAAGCCCGATGTTGGCGGCCATGTTGTCATCTCTACCCGAACCCTCACTGTCTCTGAGTCTTGTGCTATCTCCGATGGTACCCCTGTCATCGAGGGCCCTACCTCCACTGGTGCTGTCAAGACCACCGAGACTGCCGCCGCCGAGACTACCTCCGATGCCGAGGCCGCTGGTTCTACCGCTCTCGGTGCCGAGACCTCTGAGGCTGCTACTGAGACTGCCACTGGCGCTGTTGAGAGCTCTGAGGCTGTCACCGTTGTCACCATGACCAAGTCCGACGGCGAAATTAGCACCATTGCCATCACTCTCACCAACGGTGTCCCCACTGGCACTGGTGTCGTCCCTCCTGAGACCCAGGTTGACTCTTCTGCCGAAGCTGCTGAGACCACTGCTGCTGCTGAGACATCTGGCGACTCTGAGGCGGTTGGTTCTACTGCCCTTGGTGCTGAGACCTCCGAGGCTGACGAGACCGTCACTGCTACTTCCACTGGTGTAGTTATTATCACCATGACCAAGTCTGACGGCGAGATCAGCACTACTGCTATCACTGTCGCCAACGGTGTCCCTACTGGCACCGGTGTCGTCACTGTTCCTGGCGAGGGTGAGAAGACCACCGTTGTCGTCCCTCCCGCCGAGACTTCAGAAGGCGCCATTGGCCAGGAGACTACTGTCCCTGCTGCCGGCGAGACTGTCATCACCAAGACCGTTACCAACCAAGTCACCTCCTATGTTACCGTCGGTGTCAACACCATGACCGTTGGCGTCGAGACTGTCACCCTTACCAACCAGGTCACTGAGACCGTCACCGTCCCCTGTGGTGCCGGTAAGGAGACCGCCAAGGTCATTACTTCCGTTGTCACAGCCTGCCCTGCCTCTACCACTCTGGCCACTACCCGTGCCCCTGAGCCGGAGACAGTCTACGTGACCGCGACCGTCGAGGCCGCCCGTCTTCACAGCGACGTGCCCGCTCCTGAGCGATTCCGCCGCATGCTCGGCTTCTGGTAAACAAGCGCAGCTTGGCCATTGTTTCCTTTTTTTCGATTCAACTTCAGACAACTTTGGGATAAAAACAACACACAAGGGCTTTAGACTGTAGGATATTTCGGGGGTGGAGTTCTTTTCAAAGGGTGGCGACTGTCATCCTCCCGCGGTCACACTTCCGTCTGTGACTGGATATTCTGTGATTAGGGGAGGATGATGGTACGCAGAGGGATGAGAAACATTGAGATTTGGAGTTGAACTTTTTGTCCCTTTTGTTACTTTCATGTGCTTATGATTTTGCCTGCGGGCGTGTAACATGATGTATTTACCGCCCGGATTAGAGAACACAAAACGTCATTTCATTAGATCTTATGTCTTTGCCACTGAAAATATGATCGTAAAGTGTGACCTGCATGTGTTCACTTCTATAAATGTATAGAAGAAAGTTTCAACCATAGTTTCATTAGTATTCCCACATACAAGTTGTGAATAGTCACCAAGTTCAGTGGATGAGTAAAGCGGCAGGGCATATATCTTGTTCATACTATATGCTAAATAAGACTATATAATAAAGATTGGATAATATTCCATCACCGTAACCAAGCTCAAAGAGCTATATACAACCTTTCCCACCAAGAAAAACACTAAACGCCCACAGAACTCGCCAAACGATAGCGTAACAAGCATTGTCGCCGCGAGCTCTGGTTCAACACACTATCCGCAAAGCGATGGCGTAGAAGCACTTTCGCTGCCGAGGGAAATGGGGAAACTCGTAGGACAGCGTGTACAAACGCTGATGGGGTATCATAATAAAGAGCAAAACAGTGCGTAAATACCAAAGTAAAAAGAACCAAAAATAATCCGATGGGGGTGAATGCTCGGAGGGTCTGGACTTGCGAGGGGAGCAGGGTAATAGCGCTGAAGCATTGTCACCAAGCTGTTCGCAAGACCAGGGCGTCCTCCAAAGCATAAATCGTTGTCGAGGCCGTCATATTAGTGGTATGTATACCAGATCGAAGATTTGGCGACGCCCCAAGGCGTAACGACCGATCCCCAACGGATGAGGATGAGAAGTGAATGTCGTCAAGGCTTGTCATGAGTGAATAGCCATGTTGATACAAGCAGCTGAATCAGCAGGTTGGGCTACTGTCAGCTGCTTTATTAAGAGACGTCGGCCAGGGCGATTGTTGAAGATGCAGCCTGGGCGTGCGAATCCAAGGAGTCCCGTAGACTTAAACGCGGCTCGACTTCCTCCAAGGAAGAGATCCGAAACCGCGCTCCTGACCCTCTCGCCGGGCTGCACCATCCTCAAATTCACTGGACGAGTCTGACTGAAGCTTGCTACTGGCTGGGTTGCCGAAATATGCGAGAAGAACCTTCATCGCGAATGAGCTAAGAATGCTCATGCACAAAATCCCAATCATGGTGTAGTTGCTCTTGCGGTATTGGTGAGGGCCAGGGGCGGCGTCCTCAGGCCAGCCAGTGTAGAGAGCATAAGTTGTCATGACACTACCCAGATTACCGAGACCAGAAACCAGAGCAGTTGCAGCAGCAACTCCGACTTCACCATGGCGCTTCTGGAAGATCTCAGAGCTCCAAGCCATGCAGATGGGGACAGTGGGACCAAGACCGAAACCGACCATAAGAAGGCCTCCATATCGAGCCCAGCCGTTGGTAGTTGCTAGAGTAGTGGTGAGAAGACCAGCGATCTGGATACAAACAGCAGCGGAGAAGAAGTACGGGCGAGATTGGTGGAAGCGGTCCGAGATAGGAGTGACAATGAGAATGGCGATGAGATCCATGATCCAGATTGGCGCAAACAGGAGACTCACTTCGACGCCGCTGGCCTCAGGTCGGATAGATGCGATGATGACGGATCCGTACATCTGAGTGCCGATGCCGACGCCAACAACACCGAAGTACATCAAAGTTAGGGGCCAGAGACGCCAATCGATCAGAACAAGGCCCAGATCCTTAAAGTTCCAGGGTCGGGCGTGGTAAACACGTCGAAGGTCGTGGTAGTGGATAACTGCGTCTTGGCCCTTGAGAACCTCAGGGGTAGCAGGGAGCCACTTGAAGATACCGGTCTTGGGTCTGGTCTGGCCAGGTGCAAGGGGTCGGTCAGGGAGCCACCACAGGAGGATAACGCTCAGGACGACACCGACAAGACCATAAACCATGAACATCCAGCGGAAACCCACGATACCTCTCTCTCCATCCATGAGTTGGAATCCCGCAGACACGAGACCAACAACGGCAGCAGACACTTGAGACGCAGTGAAGTAGTAGCCGATTCGCTGGCCAGTACGCGAAGGAGGGTAGAACAAGGTGAGGTAGAAGGCCATACCAGGCCACATGCCAGCAATGACGAGCCCAAGCAAGAATCGAAGTAGCTTCACACTCCAAGGATCATTGACAGCAGCGAAGCATGTGCCAATGACACTAGTAGCAAAGACAATGCGTGCCATCCAGAGACGGGGGCTCAGCTTGCTCATAATGAGGTTGGAGGGACAGTCAAAGATGACATATGCGACGTAGAAGAGAGCGAGAGCAGTTGAGACATCCTTTGGAGTCATTCCAAGAACAGTCATGAGATCGTGCCCCTTATCCTTGTTCATGGTTTGAGCAATACCAATGTTGGACCTGATGGCTGAGCAGAGGAAGTATAGGACCCAGAAAGCTGCAACATGATGAGTGAGTGGTTTCAAAGGTGGTACAAAGCAGACTTACCAGGAATGATACGGCGATCAATCTTTCTGTAATTCAACCGGTAAGTCAGTCACATGTCGATCTGAGAGAAGCTGGCCACAAACCTGTAGATACGCTCTACTGTCTCAACATCATAATCACCCTCTCGGGCATTTCCCTCTTCCTGATTCTCAATCCCAGTAGAAGCAAGATGAGGCTTGGACGCGGGGTCATCATGCTGGCCACCACTGGCGAGCGAGCTATGAGCTGACTCTGCCATTGGAAGTACAAGACTTGAAAGCAATGGAGGAGCGTGCTATAAGTCTGATTCAGATATTGCAAGTGACGACAGCAGATTTGAATAGGAAGAGAGGCAATGCCAGTCGAGAGGGTTTTGATAGTAAGAACAAAAGTAAGGATGAAGGAAGAAACTGATGTTGAGGGGAAGAGGCAATAGAAAGAGGGTGGAGGGGATTTATTAACTAATGGAAGAAAAAAAGTTGAGGGTCCGTATCGATCATTGGATGAGATCCGTGGTTTGTGAGCCGATCTAGGCCGCTAAAACCGATGCAGATTTACTCTTGGGGGATAGCTTTTGCAGGTTGGGGTAGCTATAGCCCACTAAACGCGGCTACTTAGAGCTAATTATCAACCCTTAACCCAACCCTTCTTGTGTGTCCATAGACTCTGCCAACGTGATCGGCTGGTTTTTAGTCACTCCGGAGCTGAAGCTGCAGAGACATGGATAATGTTGTATCAATTGAGTGATTGGTGACTTATAGACACAAGAGTAAAGGTGAGTAGTTCGGAGATGAGAACTGCATTTCAACAATTGAAGATATAGAGCTCCAAAGCTCAGCATGCGACACGGCCCGGTAAGAGCCGCCTCGGTACTACCGCCGTATAAGAGCTTATTCGGCAATCTACCGTGTTCACAACACCGACGATCGGAACAGCAATAGTCATTCAAACTTGTATAAAACGACAGCGTGATCTCTGTTAGCCTATCCTCGGCTCAGAGGCAGTGTCTGGTATTCTAGAATGCTCGGTGCAGCCCTGAGTACTCTCGGCTTTGCAGCCGTTGATCTCATGTCAGGGGAATGCAGCCAGGGTCCAACGACTCTGGTAACGAAGACAGTCTAGTCCAATCAAAAACCCAATCTTTACGACTCTCCAAATAATAACATTGTCTTATATAGATACTGCGATAGATATCACAGCTACCTTAAGAATGGGTACATCAAATTGCCTACTGGCAGCTTCGCCTTGTGTACATCAACCCTTGTACGCCTTCTCCAACTCAGCAATATCAAACTTCTTCGTCTTCATCATAGCCATAGTCGCTCTTCCAGCTGCAGCTTTGTCCTCAGATCCCAGCATCTCCTTGAGCGCTGAAGGCACGACTTGCCAAGCAACTCCAAACTTGTCGGCCAACCATCCACACTGTTGGCGGGCCTCATCACCGCCTTCGCTGAGCTTCTCCCAGAAGTGATCAACTTCAGCCTGATCCTTGCAGTCGATCATGAGAGAAATGGCTTCGTTGAATTTCCATTCGGCTGGGCCGCCATTGAGAGCGACAAAGGAACGACCTCGGAGCTCGAATTCGACAACCATGACCCTTCCAGGCTCCTGGCCGTGTTGGTCTTGGCCGGCGGGCGTGTAGCGTTGGATGGTGTTGATCTTGGAATCAGGGGCAAAGATTGAGACGTAGTGGTTTGCTGCCTCTTCGCCTTGGTCCTCGAACCAGAGACAAGTAGTGAGTTTCCCGAAAGACATGGTGTTCAGTGATGGTGGACTGTTTGACAGAGTATTGAATCGTGTGTCAGTATGATAGAGGACAAGACGGAGAAATCACATCTTCTTTATAGACCTATGTCGTTGACTGAACCAACACCGTGAACTCTGGTGGCTTATGCCAGGAGTATTGTTCACATATTGAGGCGTAAGCCTTGATCATCAGGGGTTAGCAAATGGAGGAAATGCACAGATGAAAGCTTTCACATCGTAGCACAGCAATCCGTTGGAGAACCGTGAACAAAGACATTTGCCGAAAGCCACTTCATCTCGAGGCGTTAACTATCGCATTGTTGAACCAATTGTCTCGGTTGGGTCTGAGGAGTGAGAGCGGGGAACGCTTCAGGTTCAGTAACACCAAGCATAAGACGGGAAACAAATGTCCGACATGAGATTTTGCTGTTATTCATACTGATAACATTCCATCTGCTTGGGCCTCACCCTTCAAACTGTTCTGTGGGCAGAGAAGATGAAGATGAAGCATTGCTCATGGATAAGGTTAAAAGGAACCTTCAAATACGATCCTTTTTATTTCTTCAACTGGCAAGCTTTGACAAGGTTCTTGAGATCAGCTCCGATCGTCGTAATAAACCAATAAAGATACGCATAATTCGTGTGGCTCAGCATTAGCTGCTTAAGGCCTGGCCCTTGTCAGGTCAGGTCAGGTCAGGTCAGGTTGGGTTGAATGGTTCAACCTGAGGTTCAACCTCATATTTCTGGTGTAAATGCACAAATGCCTTAGAACTCAAATCGTTCCTTCCCGTCCCGTCCCCTAATCTTAGTAGGTAGTATCCAAAACACAAAGCGCCCGAATCTCCAAATTCTCACCCAATTCCAATTTCCCCTCTCTCAACACCCAAAACCGTCACCACCGGGAACTATCTGCAACTCAAATGCTATTGAGTCGGCAGGATCGCTACTCCTTACTCGTTACGAACCTACCCTTTCATCCTTAGCGAGCTCATCGACCTTTGGTAGCCTCGCCAATGCCTCACCTGGGATTATCGTCGTCACCACCAGCGTCATCTGCTTGTGCCACCCACATGCTGGTGCTCTAATACATACGCAACAACTCCACGCCAAAGGCTGCGATACGCTGATAGTCGCAAGCCTGTCGCAAACTAGCATTGATTTGGACTATCAATCTAGCAAGCCGCGACATGTCCCGCTCAGGAATCAGTGGTCTGGATGTTGATACATCAATCCCCTTTGATATTGTTCCCGTTGGACAAAGCTGCCCACTTTATGTTCGACTGTTGCCACCTGGAGAATAAGGTTGTGAGGCCTCACAACCAAAGGACCAACATCAACCTGGCACGATGAGTCAGGCATCTATGGGAGACCAACTTGGACGAGGCCGACCAGTCATCGTATGTTTCATCCATTTTTGGAAGCTGCCTTGATCTATCTGATCTCATGCCCAGTAGGTGCACACTATTCGGAAACAGAGATCCTTCGCTGGGCCTTTAGCGACTTAAACGGTAGCAGCCTGACGCCTATTGAGTCCTAAGAGCCAGGGTCGGACAAGTCACTTCTCAGTGCACGTCACGAACTTGAATATGGAAAATCCTTGCCGATGATACGGATCCTCCAATAAGCCAAAGTTGGCTTAAAATCTAGAGACTGTGAACAAGATCACGGGATCCTATCGGAATGCATTTGCAAAGGATCCATAAACGCGGCCCGCACAGCCTCATGCCTAACTATACTATCTTCGAGCGAAGATCAGAAAAGGCAACGAATACGATTAATGGGCGGACACACAAGGAAGTCTACTTGCGTGCTGTTAGTCGTCGTCGTAGCCTTGCACTTCCCCACGCCTCCATTATGCGACGCCACCAAGAGAGGCACGGCGCGTGAGTCACGATTTTTAACGCTTCCGCATAAGTCCAAGGACTTTGCTTATTATGGGACCTGCCGTATCGAGTCATCGTTACCCGTTGTCTGCCTGGAGTAACAGTCAAATACTAATAAAGTCGTGTTCGCAACAAACTTTCGCCCAACAATTCGGATCTGTCGGCGCCACAATATTTGCTTTTGCTAAGCCACGCACACGCGATGTCACGTGCTGACTCTGACTAATCCCAGATTTTGCTCCACCTTGTTCTACCCGTTGCCTTCCGCTTTTTCATACCAGAATTTTCAGGCCTCCAACCTTCAAGCTTCATTCATCATAACCAACCCGAACCGAGCGAGCAGTCACCGGCATAGCGATTTACCATTATACCTCCTCTACTCCTCAATACCAACTCCCATCCACGATCCTCTATAAAGCGCACTCTCGCCCCCCGACCACAGGTACCGCTTTTAATTCACGCGCCTCTCGATTACAAACTCCTGCGACCGCGATTCTTGCGTCGCCTCCCGATTGTCGCAAAGCAATATCAGTCACTAACAGGTACTATGAGTGTCGCATTCGAACCTCGCAACTTCATTCATGATGGGAGCTATCCTCCCATCGGCGACGACCACGATCATGGTGCGGACCAAAGATTTACAGACAGTGATGTCGCCGAGCAACTCAGTCATTACACAACCGAGGCGTCCATGCTCCCGGATACCACAGGCGTTCTTGGAGATGATAGGGGGATGATGCCGGAGGATGCTGCTGCTGTTCAGGAAGCAACCCGACTCGACCTTGGACCCCACTCGTTCCCGTCCCCGATCGAGGACGCTATGCAAGCACCATCACTCGACCCTCTACCCGACGACAAAGATCTTTCTCCGAGTATCGAATCTCCTCCTCCTTCGTCTTCTCGAGTGAAGTCCATTCCAAAGCCCGAGAGAGATGCGGTCAAGGGTGCCGACGGCAAGTTTCACTGTACCTTGGACGGTTGTAAGGAAGAAGTCCGAGTATTTTCGCGCAAATGCGAGTGGAAGTAAGTTCCCGCCCGAATTTCGCACTCAGTAACATTTTGCTAACTATTTTACAGCAAGCACATGGACAAGCATGAACGACCGTACCGATGCCCTGCCGAGGGTTGCGAAAATCTTCCTGGTTTCACATACTCTGGTGGTTTGCTTCGGCATGAACGAGAGGTTCATGGCAAACATGGGGGGCCCAAGAACACGGTCAACTGTCCTCATCCTAACTGTAAGCGACACACCGGCAAGGGATTCTCAAGACAAGAAAACCTGAATGAGCACCTACGTCGGGTTCATACCAATCCTGATGGATCTACCCCTACCGAAATCGTTCAATCACCCGGCGACAACGACAGCGAAAAGACGGGCATGAAGCGCAAACGCCACTCGAGCGAGCAGGCCACTGAGGAGCTGACCGAACTCAGAGAAGAAGTCAAACGCCTGAAAGAGGAGAATGAGAGGCTGAGGGCTGAGATGAACCAAAACTCCCAACATTCTCTGTCTATGATGGCCCAGATCGCTGAGTTGCAGGACGCTCTGCGTGAAGGTCTTGGACACACCCTGGGAGCTCCCACTGCACAGATGATATAGAATCCAATCTTGCCTTTGGCAGTCCCCAACTTCAATGGACTATAAGCAGGACAAGGTCTGATGAGCATCATCACAAGCGGCCTGGACCAGGCAAAGCTCTGGTACTTCCGGGAAGTTCATTCTTTGACAGCTCCATCTTCTCTCACTCAACATATACACACTCCACTCGGCGTTCGGCTTTATGCACTGGGCTCATGGTTTCACGTCAAGTACGAGTCCTGGCATGACTCTTTTCACTTTTACTCAATTGTTTTTTCTGGCACGGCGTTTATTCCAAGGTACTGGAACTGAAAGAAATGATATCCCCCTCCTGTTTGATACACAAATACAATGCACGCGCACACTTCACATGATCAATGAAAGAATGGCAGATGGATTAGGGGCTATGGAACGGGACCGTATACCAAGCAGTATGCATGAGAAATGAACCAAAGGTGTCGGACGGTTAAGCTTTTTTATCGGTAATACCCCTGTAATATACTAGATGGATGCTATACGCATCCCTTTTCTTCTCTCATATGAGTGCTATTAGAGTTCTCATGTTTCATACCAAGCTCCTCGTCCTCTAAACTTACCCCATTGACTTTTTCGGTGCTTGTGATGCTATGACTCTTAATTTCCGGAAACTTCGGTAGAGTGGCAAAGACACCACAAATTGCTTCGTAAGCTCCTACCGATGCGATGCGGCTCAGCATATCTTCCATTTTGAACCCCGAGTTCATGCACTATGTACCTATACCCCATGAATGCATCCCTAACCCAAAATATACACAGCTCCTGTCTTGTCTTGTCTTCTCCTTCCTTTGGGTAGAAGTCTGAAACAGAATCCCAATCATGCAGCTCCGTCTTGCCCTCTTCATATAAACATTCAAACCAGGCTTCAGGCTGAGAAACCAAATAAGGACGAGGTAAAATTGTAACTTCTTTCAAGGCGACTTCATCCTGCGCCGACAAAACCCGCACCTGCAACCCCTGCTCGTTCCCTAGACGGCCTGCACGTAACTCGCAGGCACACTTCCCGTAACGCCCGCCTTCTCGACCTCGACCCAGCCATCGCCCGGGTCATCCTGCACGAGGACAAAACGTTCGCCTTCGGCCATGGAGTGCTCTGACTCAGCCTGTGCCGTGTATTCGTATAGAGCTTCTACATAGCGGAGCTTCTTTGCGCCGCGCTTGGGCGCTACTGCGGGACCCTTCTTCTTGGTTGATGGTGCTAGGGATGATGTTGTTGAGGTGGAGTAAGTAGATGATGGCCGGGCTGCGGGGGCGGGAGCAGCCGATGTAGTAACGGTGGTGAGCTCGACATATGATGATGGAACGAGGCCTTCCTTGTAGCCAGCGCGGACCTTGATCCAGCCAGAGCCGTCTATAATACAATCAGATGTCATCACTGCGATATCAGGGGTTCAGACTTACCGTCAGGTTCCAGCAGTACCACTTCTCGACCATCTTGTACTGTAAGTTCACCCTCACCACTAGCTTCAAATGCATACAGCATCTTGCCCTTCTTCTCCTCCTTTGCGCCACCGTTTGTCTCGCCGCCGCCAGAACCTGTGATATAAGCTACTGGTGGAGGCGCCATGATTCTGTTCTTGCGCATAGTGCCAGATGACTTGGCCGAAGACATGCTTGGCCGTCCCGCGTCTGGCGGCGTTTCCTCCGATGGGCTGAGCTGCCCAGATATGGATCCTGATAGAGATGGACGTGCTGAGTGAGAGCTTAGAGATGTCATGGTGTTGGAACGGGTTAGTTCAGGCCCATCTGAAGCATTAGAGTGTACCGATGTCATCGTGGCACTGGGCTTAAGTAGCTTATTCGCGGCATCCTGGCGTTCGGCCTTGAGCTTCTTGCGCTCATCCTTGGACTGCTCGCCAGGACAGTCAGGGGGCACTTTCATCTCACACTTGCTATGGCATGTGTAGCCACAGTCTCGACAATCGAAGCCCTTTGCGCTCAGTCCCCAGATTCTCTCTCCACACAAATCACAATTCGTGGGTATCTTGAACGTTTGACTCTTGAAGTTGTGGTTCTTTGCACCCAGCGTCACATCACCCACGACAGATGTGATTGTAGATGTCTCGACTTCGGCCGTCAGTCTTTGACGGTCAATGGAATGCAGATCTTCCTGCATTGAGAAGAGTATGCGAACAACTTCCACCTCGTCCTTCTTCTCTTTTCCTTCCCTGACTCGTTGCTTGAGTTGTTTGAGACTTTCAACCTCTCGTCGCTTCTTATCAACCTCCCTCCGTAGTTCTCCCAGTTGCGACTTGGACTTGCCCAAGACATTGCGCAAGAAGACCTTTGCAGTCTCGTCAACCACCATGGTACCATCATCGTGCCAAACAGGACTGGCCTCGAAATGCTTGTCGGGCGGTTCGTTGAAAACTCCCATATTGTGTTGAATGTACATCATGGAGTCGAGATGGGGCAGATTCCTTTGAATCTCGGTGCCCTGGTGCTGGACCATGCCGTTGCTTTGTTGCAGCATGTCAGACTCGAGATTTGTGGCAACAGTCCAAAGACTGTTCAGCTTGATCGTTCGAAACTCGCTCAGATCCTGTAGACTATCCATAACCTCGGGGACGTATTCGTGGTAATATTTCTCCTTCTGCTTATTGGTAACATTGATCGCAATGATATAAGTGTTTTTGGCGTTGTTCATCTCGAATAGCTGTTGTGTGTAGGCATTCTGAGCCTTGGCCTTGTCATAATGCGACTCGGTCTTCTTACGCTTAGACTCAACCTCTTGGCAGACAGTGTCGTATTTGCCCTTTGTCTTGGCGAGGGAGGCATATGAAGCATCGCGCTCCTGCTCGAGCTTAGTAGCGAAGTCGGAGTGTCGTTTGCGCAATTCTTCAAAACGGCCGCCAAAGAACTTGAGCGGCTCGGCAACCTGAGAAATAAGATTGTTGGCGTATCGGTCATGTTCGTTGGCGCGGGATTCGAGCGTCGTAAGCTGGGTTGTCCATGTGGTCAAAGAAGCACTGTAACGGTCGCACAGTGATCAGCGTGTGCTTTCAGGCCAACTCATGGGAGATTGCGTCCGTACCTTTCGAGCGAGCCGGGCGTCATGGCAGGAGTGTCTCCTACACTGAGCTGAGCCGTCTTTTTGTTCTTCTTGTCAAAGTACTTTTTGGCAAGTGCTGTAAGCTTTGCGCTATATTCCTTCTCGATGGCTGCGCGCTCGCGGTAGAATTGCTGTATGTCTTCAAGCCAGGCGATGCCATGGCCGAGCCATGCATTCGCGGGTTTGAAGCCATCCTAGGACGCTTTCTGTTAGCCATGCGAATGCTGAGGGAGCATGTGAAAGGAGCTTCCAATGCAGGCGCAAGACGAAAAGGAGGCCACAATGATGCATTATCAACAGCAGGCCATCTTGAGTCAAGTAGGCAACCAACCTTGAGCTCTGAGCCAAAGGTGGGCATCGCGTCCACCTCAGCCATGATGGGCAACGTGTGTATTCAAATCGAACTCAGGAGCGAGGGGTAATCGGTCGGCGCGGATGAGACGGAGACATGTACGAGATCGCAGATTCGAGGCCGAAGGTGTATCGAGAAAAAACGGCCTCGGTTATAGAAATAAGCTTGGAATTGAAAGTTATTTGTGAAAGTGAGGTTATAATGGATAATGACAGCCAACGATAGCGGGGGAAGATGAGGCGCAGCTTATGAGGATACAGTACAAGGTAACTAACAAATGGAAGGTGACTCTCAATTGAAGAGCAGACTAACGAAGAAGGAAGAAGGCGCCGCCGCACCGCGCCGCGTGGGCAGCCGATAGAACAAGCCCGTCCAACCCTGCAGGCATGGAGAGGGTGGTCAGTTTAGGCTCTAGCGTCCCTAATTTACAGCATTGAGAGCCTAAAACCCCGCCAATGAAGAAATATTGGGGGCGCCCCCATCATACCCGACGCCCCCAGCTAGGAATTGATGGAAGACTTTTGGAGCAAGCCGAGACGAGATCCTTGGGTTTCAATTTAGGCTTGGGAAGACTTTGCCGATTCCCGGTCTGAGCCGCATAAGAAACCTTTGTCAGAGTCGCATTTATGTAGGTACCTACAGGCAGTCTGACGTCTTGACTCTTAAGTTTGTTCTAGAAATGTGTCATGATGGGTATGTCAGGGGTCGAATCGGGCATCACCATATCCAATTTATATCAATGCAACAGGCTGCAAACAAGATATATATGTCCATGCTAGGTAGACTAGTGCTCATGTCTGACAGCTTCGACACCGCAAGATCAGTACTCAGGGGCTATGATGACACAGGGTCCTCTATGGCAATCTGCTTCAGAATATTTCGCCGACACATCTCCAAGGCAACACTGACCTCCAGGACCCAGAACCAAGAAAAGAGAGACGCGTACGGATAAAACTGACTGATAATCCACTTGGCAATGGGCATAGTTCGGCGGGTGGTCGGCTCGGATGGAAGCCGAACGACCCCCGGGACATGCATGGCCCAGCAGTAACAGTAACAGGAGCAGTAACAGTAGTAGCACGTCATGTAAACTATTCCTAAAATCCCCTATGCGAAACTAAAACTATCAGACCGTTGCTACTATCCAAAACCGTTCTCTCAACTCTACTTCTCCATCATCAGTTGCTGCTGTCCTTTCCAGTTATTGTCTCTTCTTCTTATCAGCAATACCCCTGCCAAGACCAAAACCTCAATCTCTCACTCTCATCCTCTCAACTACCTAATCACCATGGCACTCACACTCCAAACAGCCATTGACAAGAGCAATCCGCTCGCAGAGGCCATCATCGTGCCATCCAAGCCCAAGGCCCTCACCATCAGCTACTCCAACCTCGAGGCCGACGTGTCCACTTTCCAGCGCAAGCTCGCCGATCTCGGCATCACAAAAGCCGCGCCTGTTTCTATCGCGCTCGTCAACTCGTACGAGTTCATCGTCTCTTTCCTCGCTGCTTCGTGGCAGCGCGGCATCGCAGCGCCTCTCAACCCGGCTTATAAGCAGGATGAGTTTGAATTCTATATCGACGATGTCAAGAGCGCCATCGTCCTTGTTCCCAAGGGAGCTTGGGCTGCTGGTGCGGCCAGTGTGAAGGCTGCTCAGAAGTTTAATGCTGCTGTTGCTGAGTGTTATTGGGATGCTGCCAAGGGTGAGGTTGCCCTCGATGTCAAGGACTATGGCCTTCTCAAGGGGAAGAAGGAGAAGGTTCTCACAGCTGAGCCTGATGATGTTGCTCTTATTCTTCACACCAGGTAAGTTCTCATGATAGCTATGATAAGCTCATAACTAACAAATTGACAGCGGTACTACCTCGCGACCCAAGGTGGTGAGTAGATCTACTTGTGATTCTCATTGACAGCTTATACTCACATGAACAGGTCCCTCTCACTCACCGCAACCTGACCCGAACCATGAGTATGCTTAACTACATACCATTTCGCTTCATTTGCTAATTGTACCACAGACAACATCAAGAACACATACCAACTCACTTCCAAGGATCGAACCATGCTGGTCATGCCTCTGTTCCACGTCCACGGCCTTCTCTGCGGTCTCCTCGCTCCTCTCTTCACCGGTGGTTCCATGGTTGTTCCCACCAAGTTCTCCGCCTCCGAGTTCTGGACCGACTTCAACACTCACAAGGCCAACTGGTACACTGCCGTTCCTACGATGCACCAGATTCTGCTCAAGAACCCTCCTCCCAGCCCCAAGCCCGAGATTCGCTTCATCCGATCATGCTCTAGCCCTCTGTCACCTACTGTCTTCCAGCAACTTGAGGAGACTTATGGCGCCCCCGTTCTCGAGGCTTATGCCATGACTGAGGCTGCTCATCAGATGACATCCAACCCTCTTCCTCCCGCCAAGAGAAAGGCTGGAACTGTTGGTATTGGTCAGGGCGTTGAGGTCAGGATTCTCAATGAGCAGGGCGAGGAGGCCCCTCAAGGCTCTGAGGGTGAAATTTGCATCATTGGTGAGAACGTCACCAAGGGATACCTCAACAACCCCTCCGCCAATGCCTCTTCATACCACAAGAACGGTTTCTTTCGAACAGGCGATCAGGGCAAGAAGGACGAGGACGGATACATCATCATCACCGGCCGTATCAAGGAGCTTATCAACAAGGGCGGTGAGAAGATCAGCCCCATTGAGCTGGACAATGTCTTGACCCGTCACCCTAAGATTGGCGAGGCTGTCAGCTTTGCCATCCCTGATGAGGTCTACGGTCAGGATATTGGTGTTGCCGTTGTCCTCAAAAACGGCGAGAAGTTGACTGCTGAGGAGCTCAAGGCTTGGGTCGCTGAGCGATCTGCCAAGTTCAAGGTGCCCAAGAAGGTGAGTTTCCCCGCAATATGCTCAACATGTAGGGAATGGAAGTGCTAACAGTAACGTAGATCTACTTCACCGAGATTATGCCCAAGACCGCAACTGGCAAGATCCAGCGAAGAATCGTTGCTGAGACCATGATGAGCGCTCCCAAGGCGAAGCTGTAAATGTTGTGTTTGTTTCACAGGCGCATTAGATTTCACATTTGAAGATTACAGGAAGGGGGTTTTAGAAGAAGTTGGATAGAAAATGTTCCCAATATTGATGAAGCATCGCTATTTAAATGCGGCTAAGATCGATTTATCCCAAGCTGTCTAGCACGTTCATTCCCTGGCCATGATCGTGACCAATGACCCCCGCCATATCCCCCTCGTTTTATATCTCGTTCCGTAAGATGCCGACCAACTCCTCCACATTAATCGCATAACATCCAGTATCTTTTCCCTCAATCGTAGTGTCCATCATGGTCTGCGACCTCAATGATATCGTCATCGTCGTTGATGTACAACCGACTATCATTCCTCTTCAACCCGGGCTTCTCAGCACCCGGCGCCTGAACGTTTCTGCTGGTCACGGTGTGTCGCTCAACCCAAGCCGCTGTGCCATCGGCTGCCTCCCATCGCAGCGGTGCCTTGGTGAGTGAGTCCTTGGCGTCTCCGTCGGCGGGTTTGGCGCTGGCAGGGTCAACGCCAGCTTCTTGTGCTGTGTGGAGTAGAGCAGCGTTGGCGTCTTGAAGATCGAGGAATACAGAGGTGACTGTGGCGTTGGACTCTGTGTCGCGCTGGAGGAGGATGTAGACTGAGGGAGCCATGATGGGTTGCTTCCGCAGTTTGTATGGGGATGGGAGGTAAGTGTGGTTTTCAGGTAGAATGTATGGCATAGGTTGTTGTGTGTTTTTGTGTGTAATTGCTTGAATAGTAGTGGTATGTTTGTTCAATTGTGTGAGTATGGTTGAAAAAAGAAAGAGGGTGAAGCTGAGATATTATATCACATTTACTAGATCCCAACCTCATGCACGAGCCTCCACTGACACAATGCAATTGCCAGGTGACCTAACTACCTTTAGCTCTACGGAGTATAGATGTCTAAATTGGACCCCTCCCCCGCCAACAATTGCGCGACTTCTGGCTTGTCATAAGTGGTGTGACTAGACTGCGCGCAAGGCGAGAGTCGGGCCAAGATTAGCAAGCAAGGCATATTACCTATTCAGTTCTTTTCGACTCCGCTGCGGCCGAATTCACTCGGTTCATCTCGAGACTTGAGATCCCCGTGGGGGGGGCGAATTGCGCAGTACGGAGAACCAACGCCGAAGCCTTCGGAGCTGAAGCGGAGCCAGCCCGGGTTTACCAACTCCGGCCCGTCCGGTAGTCGCCGATCAAAACAAGTTATGATGTAAATTTTGAACCCATGATATGAAAAATTCTGTGTCATAATGTTGAGGCCTGAAGAAAAGATACAATTTCTGCTTTCACTGTGGTCTCCGTCCCCAGATACTGTGACCCCAGAAATCTATCATGGCACGATATATCCACCATGTCCATCTCACTAGCAGGGATATCACATAGCATGATGACATACGACACAGACAGACCTCAACAAAACGAGATAAAGCCCATGATAAAGCCCAAGTCATAAAACAAAAAGTATTACCATAACTCCAGTGACGTTGAGTTTTCGGAAAGTTTTACAATCTCGGGAACAAGACAGAATCAGGTTCGCCGAGTTTCCCGACGGCATCGGACTGCTTAAAAACAGGGTCTCGTTGTTAGGTCAGGGACCAAGCAGCTATTCGCTCGCTTAGCAGAGCTACCCCTGGAAGCAAATACATCATCATTTGACCTCATCGATGGGGCACGCCTTCAGCTTCTTCTCCATCCTCCGTATATCGGCGATCTTCTGCTTTTTCATCACGAGTCAATTGCTCATAAGAACAGAGCCATGGGACATTATTTCTAATGAGAAGTATCGGATCAATCGGACATCTGAAAAGGGCAATGGTTCATGCTCGACAAATTGAACGGCTATTCTAACAAATGATAAACTCTACATTGATACACAAGTATACACAAATAACCTCCTCCCACTCACACTGACATCCTTGGTAGATGTGTCTGGACCAGAGTCGCCATTGCAAACAAGTCTATCTAAATACTGAATCCTGGCCAATATGATAGCCAATGCGCTCATTACCTATGCCTCTACTAGTCACCTATGAATCTCGTACTCGTCGCCAACAGGAAGAGCAGAGTCAAGTTTCTTGATCTCATGCTTCAAATTTCGTGTCATAACTCCAACCAAGAGGAAGATCGTCGTAATCAGCATCTCTGGTACAACACTTAGGCAAACTTGAACTGCTTTCGAGGTCAAGAAACCTGAAGTTGGATGTGAGATCTTGAGTTGGAGATATGCGATACCATATGCAAGGCGCAATCCAAGGAGAGGAAGGCTGATAAAGACCGCATACATGAGCTTGGAAGTGTCAGTATCTACATCTCGATCTTTGCTTATGGCAAAGAATTCAACTTACTAGCTTCCCGCCGCGAAAGGAAGATACACGGTTGTTGGTAGACGACCTTTGACACTTTCCGAAGGACCACAAAGCCCAGATCGCGAGAAGGAACCATGCTAACGCGATGAGTGCAGAAGCAACCTTGAGCAAGGTCTTGTTGGTGGAAACAGAATCGCCATTTTGCAACCCGACAACAGCCACGATGATGAGGGCCATAGCTGCTGCAACAAGACCATGATACTTGATCTCGAGAATTATATCGAGTTTTCTGTTGAGTCTAGGGTTTGTTCCACGTCGACTAAACAATTGCTAGTCAGTCAAGCCAGAGAGCAATGGCAGTATGTGATACTTACGCTTCGTGCAAGATCCCAGAAGCGGCCAGCAGCAAAGGAGAAAGACCAATACTGTTGAGAATAATCGATCCAGTTGAGCTGCTGGCTTCATGAAGACCAATGCCACCAGTTGCGATTCTGAGCACGCAGAATATCTGGACGTAAAGCCATCCTATGAGCCCAGTCTTTCCATGCTTGAAGAGGCAGTACAGAGCAGGTTGGAGGAGAATGATATAAATGGCTAGTTTAGCCGCCGAGATAGAGTCTGTCATTTTGAGATGAGGAAACAGATTGAGATCGTTATAAGTGAGTTGTGGTGGTGATGTCTGTCTGATAAAACTGCCAAGAGCAAGAATATTGCTACATTATTATACTATTGCCGCAACTCCATTCCTGGCTGCCTCTTCAACACTGCCTTTCTTCATTATGGAAGCCAATTTCGACGTCGAATCCCAATAAGGAAATGAATTCGACGAGATCATCTTTCGGCCAATCATGGGTGGCCCTGAGCAGATGTAAGCGATGATGATAGTGTAGTGGCGGAGCTGCACTGGTGTCGACGATCACGACTAACAACCTAAGGTTCTCACGTAATTTTATGTTATCCTGTACCATGTCAGCGGAGCGCTTAACTATGTAGCACTGTAGTAATATACATGCTGTAAAGCAGGCGTAGGATTCGAGCCAGACAATTCAGACCCGTCACCAGAAGTGTCTTGCGTTTCATCGAAAGCGAACGACGGTCTCATATCGGTGGTGTACTGTCAGCTCTTATCTTCTTCCACAACTTGATTCTGGAAATTCCATAAAATTTAATAAAAAGAATAAGAATCTTAAGCTATCATAACAACAGCGAGGGAGTGCTGAAGGAGAGTCCGCTAGCTTATTTCGCCTTCTGGTCTGGAGCTACCTAATGAGCACGTTAAACCTATAGTTGCCGAGCATCGACGAGATCCAACGTGACTTGGGTAAATTATTGTAGTAGTAGTAGTAGGCCCGTCAGTCCGCATAGCATGCGTGCGATAAGTCGCTATAATGTGAGCAAGTTGTGGCTATAAGTGACAACCCTACCCTAAAGACATGGGACACTTTACTTCGTCCTTTTTGTCGAGTAGGCCATCCCAATATCAGATTAGCAATTTTTTAATTTTAAGTTTTTCACTTGGAATCCTCTCCAGAATCAGTTGGTTTGCGAGGAGGGTCAATCGAGGCCTGTGGATGGGAAGGACGATGAGAATGGCCTTTATCTCTGCTTCGTAGGTTAATATACTACACCACAGGAACGAAGCCATAGAGAGCATTATCGGGACGATCAGAAACGTTTGTATTCCTCACTTCCCGTTCTACATATGTAGTTGTCCCAGCAGAAACTATTCAGTCAGATGAGTAGGATACTAATAATGTATATGCATTTGCTAATATTTCTGCTTAGAAATATTCTCAACACGTTTTAGACCTTGATATAGATCTCCGAGTACCTCATAATTAGCCCTTGAGTTCATCATTCGTGCCAATTCGAGTAATTCCACTGAGAAGAACAAACCCCAGCATTGAAATTATAAGCCAAGACACTATAATCCACTCCTTCACCCCAAAGGCGCACCATCATCGTCAACTCCTACGCCCTTCAAGCCTTACCCCACCAATCACGGCTATCAACACCCCGCAACTCGGAGCCCATCTCCGTATCACCTCACCCTCGGTTCGATACATAAATACAACATCACCATAACCCAAAAACATGAACTCTCGTCTTGCATTCTCACTCTCTAGAGCTAGAATTGTAACTCGCTTCACCACATTTCGAACAATGGCTTCCTCATCTGTTACCGTCCCTCCCGGAAAGTACGAGTTTCTCGTCGTCGTCCATGACAAGCCCAATGTTCGGGAGAAGAGACTCGAGGTTCGAGGGTGAGCTTTGTTCTGACCTTGGATTATATCTGGCTTGAGCTAACAGGCCGAAGAACCCACTTCAAGAACATGGTTCCTAATGTTGAGAATGGAAGCTGGAAGATGGGAGGTCTGTATTCTTCCTCCAAACAGGCCTAGGTGCTGGACCCTAACATTGAGACTAATGTTGTGTCTAGGTGCCATTCTAAACAGTGTTCCCAAAGATGACAGTGTCGACAGCCTCGACTTTGCTGGCAGTACTCTGGTCTGCATCGCTGAATCCGTAGAAGAGGTCAGAGAGCAACTTAGCAAAGACATATATGCTACATCAGGCGTCTGGGACATGGACAAGGTAAACAGAACGTGAATCCATTCGAAAGCAATTTGCTAATTTGATATACAGGTCCAGATCTACCCCTTCAAGGCCGCCTTCAGAATGAACTAATGCACAAAGCCAATACCATTCCCGTAGAGCCATGATAGAGATCCTTCTCAAAACAGTGAACTGATACTATTTATGCTGGTTATCATGATCCATTACCATGATGTTCCTGTTGTCCATCCGTCGATTGCTGACCTCAAATCATTTGTGATCATTCGTCCCCTACCGCTTTGCTAACAATACCAGCCCTCGACAACCCCTACATACTGATGCCATTACCAGCTCGATGAAGGCGAGCTAAAGCTATTACCAAAAACCGCGAGGAAGAGCTATCTGACCTATAAAAATTCCAATTCCAATTCAAGTGATAGTAAACGCCATCGTACACTGACATATCCATGCTCCTTTGGTATGGCCTGCCACCAAAATCATGTGTGGTTTAAGCTTCGTTGCCATTCGAACCACTCTCAGCTGCTTCTTCAGCTGCAACTCTCAGTTCGTAGTTGAGATCAAAGCATTCGGCCAACAGTCCAGTAACACTGCCTTGTCCTTCGGGGATATCGCCATTTACCACAAACTTGCCGTCAACTTTCATGTTATCTAAGGAGTTGAGCTGTTTCATGTTAGAGATACCCAGATTATGCCACGACGTATCAACATACCTTCATGCTGTAGGGGTAAAGCTCCCGCACAGAGGATACACCCCCGTTCTTCTTGACCTCAACGAGGCAACGCTTCAGTGTCTGCAGTTGGTTGTAAACAGGCAACAGAGCTTCAGACACTGGTTCGGATGCCAGCATAAATGAGTAGATGTATGCATACGACCTTCGGATCAGATAGAGCAAAGTTCGCTGCGTCCAGAGGTCAGCTGGTCGCCCCCGATCGTCCACCCAATTTCCATTCTGTCGGTTCTCATCAATTCTGTCAAGTTGCCGTTGGAAATCGTACAGATCCGTCTCTCGAAGCGACCATGCTTGTGTAAGAGAAAGTTTCTCGAGGTCATTGCGAATTTGGATGAGCTGGTCGTAGATTGGTCGCCATTGCTCAGCTACTTCTCCTTGTCTTCAAAGTGTTAGTGTATATCCATGTAAAGTGTTGGTCATCTCACCTCTCAAGAACCATGTCCGACCAGCGGACGCAGCGATGGTACAAGTCTCTAAGCACTTCACCTCCCTCCTCCAAAGTTCCATCCTCTGCGGTAAATGTGCCGTTATTGTGCTGTTCGCCAATTTCCAAGATTTGGTTCCGTAGCTTCTTGACCTCGGATGTGGAGAACTAGTCGACGTTAGCACATCTCGGAACATTCCATTCCATTCCATTCCAGCCTCGCTTACCTTGGACTTGGTGTTGGCCAACGAGATAGATCGCAGGATCGAGATGAGCTTCTCGTGAGCCTCGAGCAAGTAATCTGGCAGCCGCTCTAATCTCTTCTGAAGTCGCGACAAGGTTGAGTTGCAGAGCGCAACGCGGTTCTCAAGTAGTGACAGCATGTATGGAGGGTGTCGCTTGTCGGGCGATGGGTCAGCGGTAGCATCTTTGATGCTCTTGGACAGATCTTCAAGTGTAGTCTGGATGCTTCCGAGATCCTTGGCTGAGTAGAGCTCGGCCTCGGTGAGGTGGTCGAGTAGTCGCTTGACAGTTGAGGTCATAGCGTATGTTGCTGGTGCCTCATTGTTTCGTCCGATCGTCAGGTAGAATAGGGACAGCAGCTGGAAGCAGCTCTCCAAGACCTTGTCCACTGGAAATAAACTTGTTAGCACACTCGGGGTTGGTTGCGACAAGACGGTGACATACGTCTGTTCTCCTCCTTATCGCCTGTTTCGGCGCGCACAATCGCAAGCTCCTTGACCTGATCCATGGTCTCATCAAACAATGGCATGACATCTTGAGTTCGAATGTAGTTCGTGCGATCCTGTTTCAGAAGCAGTAGGCGATCTCGGACCAGCTGTAGTTTCTCGAGGATAGCTTGTTCCCGGGGGTCCCGTGGCATTGGGATCGCTGGAGTCTCCATGTTGATAGGTGCCGTTTCCGAGCTTCTTATGGGAGTGTTGTAGAGATTTGTGCGATGCAAATGGTTGAAAGAGTAGTTGTTTGTCACTATTGAGCTTGGAAGTGTATTGGCTTGTTGTTTGTGCTTTGCGCAGGTCTCCGAGGCTCCGATGAGTGACGAAAGTCGACGAGTGGCGGCGGGGCTCAAGATCCAGGGAAGTTGAGTCGGCTTTTGGTGGGGAGGTCGTGATAAACTAACTCACGTAGGCGCGATACAAATCACAAGATATGTATTAATTAAGCGGTGGATGAAGAATGATAGATAGTCTGGAGAGAGAATGCGGAGACGAGAATGCAATGGGAGATGATATGGTTGATGATGGAAGAAGTTGACTAGCGGACTGTAGATCGTGGAGAAACGATATCACGGTCACAGTTCATTCAGTTCAGTTCAGTTCAGTTCAGTTCAGTTCAGTTCAGCTGGGCCTGCTCATCCCTCGACCAAGAACGGATGTTGTCACTTAATCATGGCAACTGGAAGCAAGGCCTAGACCGACCCCTCCATCAGGTCCTGCAGTCACTTCACCTATTACCGTACGCGGTACGCCCTACGTCTTCGCTACGGCATTGAGCCAGAACGACAACGGCTAAGCTGTTTACTAGTGGGGGTTCCCAACAAGCGATGGTGGGCAAGGGAGGGAGAGAGGAAGAGAAGGAGTTGGTTGATAAGGGATTGGTCCTGGTCAGTGAGCATTAATTAGACTTGAGTGAGGTTGACTGCCATCTTATTCACTCAGATAATGATAGGTCTACATACTCTGCTGTTTATGGTATTGAAATTGTAATTGCTCTTATCATCATATCTTGCTTGACAAACAATCCTCTTGTAATGTTTCCCAAAGGTGGGGTAAAACGCGCCGCAATTCACTGCATTCTTGGAAACATATCTCATTGGCTCGTTACCTCGCACCCAATCAAAGGCGTGACTCACTCTCTCTTGCAGCCACGGAGCACGGAGCACGGAGCGGATTAATTCACTTCGATCGCTTCTGCCTCCACTTTTTCTTTAGGTCTTGAAGCCCTTCAATCGAATTTCGACCAGATTTTCTGTGGTAAGCCCATTTGGTGATATCCCGACTTCAAACTACAACCGACTCGACTTCGTGCAGACTTTACAATCTCCCACCCGCACGTCAAAATCATTCACAATGTCCAACGCCGAGCTCGCTTCGTCCTACGCGGCCCTGATCCTCGCCGACGACGGTGTTGAGATCACCGTACGTTTAACCCCGCGATTCCGTCGACGTTTTGTGTGTGTGTTTTGAGGTTATTGATAGCTAACATCGTCATCGCGACTTTTCAGGCCGACAAGCTCCAGACCCTCATCAAGGCCGCCAAGGTCGAGGAGGTTGAGCCCATCTGGACCTCCATCTTCGCCAAGGTACGAACCGAATAACCCCAACGATTTTTATGCGCCCGTATCATTCCCAGGACTTGGATTTTCTGACGGATTTCATTTGAATAGGCTCTCGAGGGCAAGGATGTCAAGGATCTTCTCGTGAACGTCGGCTCTGGTGGCGGTGCTGCCCCTGCCGCCGGTGGTGCCGCCGCTGCTGGTGGTGCCGCTCAGGAGGATGCTCCTGAGGAGGCCAAGGAGGAGGGTATGTCTACCCACGACGCTCGACAACTGACTGCGGATTGCTGACAACCACTACAGAGAAGGAGGAGTCTGACGAGGACATGGGCTTCGGTCTCTTCGACTAAGAAGTTACGCCGCTACGACTGTTTCCTTGTTTGTACTTCGACTGCATGGCTTCGGGGTTCTCAATCGATCGATCATACAGGATGGAGAGCGGGCACTGTAACCTGCGCCCTGGACAGAGTAGCTCCTTACATACGATGCTATGAGGAACGCACTCAACGGAGTTTCGCGGAGGGAGAATTGGTCAATTCATACGGCTCTGATAAAAAAAAAGTCCCGCCATGGGTGGTTTGAGTTCAATTGGGTTTTCTTCAAAGCGTGACTATGTCGCCAGAGTGCCAGCGATTGTGATTGTGATCAGTGACGAATGTTGTCGTTCTTTTTTATCTGCTCTAACTCTGCCTAAAGGACTTTTTTCTGTTCTTCGTAGTACTCCAGATTCATCTCACATGTCCCCCACTAACGCCGCGCCATGCACAATCTTTCATGTCTACGTCAGATGTTTATTTGACAATCAGGACGGATGACGGAACCAATCCCGCTTCCTTCAGGGTCTTGGAAAAATCGATGTCACCCTCAAAGGTCTTGCGAGGGAATGTAGTAGTAAAGCTGGACACAGCATTCCCCGTCTCGCTCTGTAGCTGTTGCGCCAGCTCGAACAATGTCGTCTCAGCCGGCAGGGTCTTGGTGATGTTTCCGCCGTCGGTCTGTAGTCGGAGCCGGGCTTCGTTGTGGTTGCTCTTGGGCTTAGATGCGGCACCGACAGCAGCAGCGCCACCAGGAGTAGCAGCTTCGACTTGAGGAGCTCGACCCTCACGGGCTGCCTTGGCCTCCTCTGCCTTTCGGCGTCGCTCAGCTTTGTCGGCCTCGATCTTTGCCTTGATGCGCCTCTTGGCTTCCTGGTCCTCAAGCTTCTCTTGTCGTTTCTGGGCTGCTTCCTTGACTGCTTGCTTGCGGGCCAGCTCTTCCTTTGCTTCCTGGCTCTCCTTGGTAGCCTTTGCTCGAATTTGCTACGACAGGTTAGAACTGAGGAACGAAGCGACTGGATGTTTTTCTTACCTCGTTGCGCTTGTTGTCTTCCTTGTCCTTGACAGATTGAAGAGCTCTCTTGGCGGCGAGACGCTCACGAAGTTGCTCAAGCTTGGCCTTCTTCTCATCTTCGGTTAGAGGGGCAATCTCCTCTGTTGACTCTGAGAAGTCCGTATGCTCGCTGTAGTCTCAGTCAGCCAAAAGTTCCCCAGAAGATAGTTGTGTCAGGTTGACATACGTCTTGGTCGCGTGATAGGTAGCTAGATCATGGTTCTTGAACCTCTTTCCACAATCATTGCAGATCAATGACTTGGCGGTGCCAGTCTCAAGCTCTGCGATCTTGGCTTCCGTGTCCTCGTCGTCATCATCCTCTGCCTTCGCAGCGGCAGCAGCCTTGATCTCATCAATAGGCTTGTCCTGGTTATCCTCAAGCCACTGAAGAGCGCCCTGAACTACTAAAGTTAGCCTGGAACGAGTCATCTGAAAAAAAGTAACTGACGGCCTCCAGTCTTCTTGACAGCAATCTCAGCACGCTCCTTCTCAAAGCCCATATCGAGCAGGGTATCGAGATCAGAAGGCATGTTGGCGGTGTTGTTTAGTAACAGTTGGTGATAGTGGGGTTGGATGAGGGGCAACTGTTGATGAGTTGAGCGGATGATGGAGAGAATGAAGAGACGAGATCTTGATTATTTGAGTATCAGAGAATTATTGTGACAGACAAAAAATCTCAGTCATGAATAAAGTCAAAATGCCTCTGCACTGAGATGTCTTTTGATGCTGAAACCAAAGCTTACCTAGGTAAAGCCTAAGAACGTCATTCAAGGCGCTGCCTCAGTGACGTCGCCGGGATTACTACGGTTAAGCACGGGCGTTTTCATGACTGATATTCCGATATACCTTAGTGGAAGTGATTTCTCTCCTCTCATATGAGACTTTGTTTCCTACAGTTCGACATACTCGAAAACTGTAATCTATTCTCGCTCAAACACGACATCTACGATAGACAAGCTTCCCGAAACCACAGACTCACAAACTTCATATATGCAAACGCATCTACCGATTCAAACAAGTATTATCATTAAGTGGGCTCGCTAATGAGCTTTGGGTATCATCATAAGTTCATGCCGTCCATATCTAACATCAAAACAAAGTATTAATCCTCCTGCAGCCGTCTTCACCACTGAAGTGGCCAGCTACCGTGGTTTCGAGCGTATGCCTCTCCAAGACGATTCAGCACCTCTCGCGAAACATCTTGATGGTATTTTCTGCACCAGTGGTTGATTTGGTTCCCATTTAGGGACTCTTGGCGAGTAAGAGTCAGATATCGATGTAGGTATGCAACTGCATCCTCCAGGTCATCGGCTCGGATGTTGTCGTAGAGACTGTTGAGTTTGCTGCACAGCGCATAGTCCCACGGGGCAGCGTAAACTGTCAGACCGCCGTAGTTACCGCGATGCTCGAAGATGACTTCGTGCTGGTCCTTGGCCCATTGAAGAATGTCGACCTGGACATTTCGAGGCACGAAGAACTGCATAGAATTGTTGAACCACTGCTCTCCGAGAGTTCCTTGAGCCTTCTTGTTGGCGAAACTAGCAGCATTGCTGAGTGTGATGTATTCTTTCGAGGCAGGATCGTGAAGAAGGAACTCGACGTCGGGAGTTGTCTCTCTGTGACGCAGATAAAGTGCGTTCACAACACCGCCAACAACAGCACACTTCACATATGTGCCACATTCGTTCAGGTACTCGGCCATATGTTGGAAGGCGTCGATGATCTGCTGTCGACTCAACTCTGAGGTTTCAGGGAAGTCTTGAAAGATAGACGAGGGAGCCATGACAGAGCCAACTGAATGGCTTGAGATGGTCACAGGACGGATAGGTCGAGACTCCATCTCGAGGATGTGGCGAGAGTTGTTGCAGCCCATGATGAAAGTGGTGAGAGTTGTGCAAGGATAAGTTGAAACAATATTGGGTTAATATCGAGTATTATACTGCAAGAGATACGAGAGATCTATCTAGATATCGTATAAAGAGGTGATCTTGTCGGATTCAGTCCACCTGACTCTGGAGATCTGTTCGTATAAATACCAAAGCCAAGTGCCGAATAGCCCTACTGCAACCTTTGAGACAGGAGTAGCACACACATATTTGCGCCATAAGCGGTTGTTCCAGAAGAATTCAGTCAGCCGCAGGATGATTCTCTACTCCTACTGTAACGTAGGAGCAGAGAAAATGGAGTAGCCGCCCGTGGCACCGCCTCGTGTCGATCAAATACGAGGGTCCTGCCCGCAGATGGCGTTCCTGTGAGCCTAGCTATCCACCCTTTGGTTGGATTTGGAGGACTGTGGTAGGCTGAGTCTGACCTATCCGTAGCGTCGGAATTCAATGTTTAGGATATTTTTAGACGTCTTATTATCCCTCGAACAGTTGCTAGGCTAAGGTAGTTTTAAGTGTGAGCGGTTGGTTAACATGCCGTGATATTTAGTCAAGTCGTTCATCGCGAAAGCTTATCAATAGGACACTCCGGTGCCTGATTTGAGCAGCATTTGGTGATGTTTGCAACACAGCCCAAGCCCTATAACTACCGGATGCCACCACCCACGAGCTGACCACGTTCTTGTCAGCATTTAGAGTCAATAAACTGCACAGTAGGTTTCACCATTCTGAAGAGGTTTTTGTTTTCAAGTTGCACAGCCTGTCGAGTCTCAAATGTTCGAGAATATGCAGCAAATTCCGATTTCCGTCGATGAACAACCCACTCATACTAGAAGAGAATGTGGCAAAACTCGGGACCTTGATTACAAGTGACGAGAGTGCTTATTAGACCAGTTTAAAAAAAACCTGGGAGGCTCGCGGAATAGTTATTACAGTACTCGGGTCAAATGGTCTCGAGTCTTTGGTTCATACATTCATTCTCCCAACTCATCCGGCGAATATTGCAAAAGTCATCTTCATTCGACGGCCCCAAACCATTAATGCAACCTACACTCCACACAAGAGATCCCTACGCTTATCCCTTGTCTTTTAATGTTTCAATGAATATGGAGGTGGGTATCCAAACTGTTCGAGATTGTTTGTCAATGCTCAACAAAGAATAGAGAGTCACAGTTCATGACGGCTGCGCTAACGGACCTGCCAAGCTCTGCCGCTACAGTCAGTTGCCTCGAGTTTGCCTCGGCCCCCTCCGCATCTGTTCTAAAACCATGTGCCATGATGCCCTCACTTCCCTGATTTGAGACGCTTAACCATTCAGGTGCTTACCAATACAAGGACCTGCATATCGTGGACCAGCTAAACCCTTTTTTTGTGGGCAGCAAACGGAGACTTGGAAAGATAGTGGAATACGGCAGGACAATGGAGTAAACAGAAAAGGTAAATGCGAGGATGACGTTGGAATTAGAGTACCTAAGGTAAGGTATGTGGTGGCTTCATCAGTGTTCGATCAACGGATTTCCATGAAATCAATGGCGAGCAGACGAGATCCAATAGTGACTGATAGCGGAGTTTAAGCCCCCTGATGGCTCGTGCGCCCTGTAGCAACCACCTGAAGTTGAGCCGACTCAACTGGGAATAGGGCGCCATAGCAGAAGCAATTACGTCGTAGGAGATCCCCAAGACACAAACCAACGTCAACCTGCCTTCCATTCCCCTTCCAGGTATAATCAACTCAACTCACCACACTCCACTGCTACTAATCTTTCATTTCGTCACCAATTTCTTCCTTCTCCCACGCGACCAACTTCCTCAAATCTTATCGACTCGGTGCAGCCTCGTGTTGCTATACTTTTAACTTACCTTTAATCAAACTCCTCCCCCTTTGCTAATTAACGAACGACATTTCATACTGTACTCTACCTCCCGTTGCCACGTTTCCACTTGGTTACCGCCGAGGAACCATCGCGCGATACCACAAACCATAACAACTTCAGCATTTTATTACCGCTACCACGATAACAAGCCGAAATGTCGGTCGATATCGAGCCATTTGAGCTGTCCTTTAGACGTACGTTATCTGCGATGGACGATGACGGGCCTCCGAGGATTGACATAATTACTAGGCCCCTTCACCACCGAGGTCTCCCAGACCTTGACTCTGAAGAACCCCAACTCTACCCCCGTAGCTTTCAAGGTCAGTAGATCAGCGACTCCCATGCGACGGATTTACTGACAAGAAGAACAGGTCAAGACCACTGCTCCCAAACAGTATGATTGCCCCTCAAGCCAAGCCATTCCGATCGCATACCTGACGTCTCCTCACTAGATACTGTGTTCGACCAAATGCAGGCCGCATCGAGGCCGGCCAGAGCTTCGATGTCTCTGGTGAGTCTGCTCCTAAAAGCGCATGCCGGCAGCCGTTAACGATCACCTAGTCCTCCTCCAGGCTATGAAGCAGGATCCCGCTCCTGACGCTAAGTGCCGCGACAAGTTCCTTGTCCAATCCGCCCCGATTACCGCCGATAAGGAGTTCGCCAGCGTTGCCAATGTCGTACGTAGTCATTCGATCCCGAAATCCGGACTTTGAACTAACTCAGCCACCAGCTTGAAACGACCGACAAAGCCCACCTTGTCGAGCGCAAGATTCGAGTCAACTGGCTCGCGGCTGGTGAGGCCGACCAAGCTCCTAGCCGACCTTTGTCCACGCCTAACAAGCAAGCTATTGCCAACGGCGTAAGTGTCATCGACTCGGATCCGAAATTTGACAACTAATGGTATAATCTAGATCAACGACACTCCTGACGTTTCGCGTACATTTTCTTCACCTGGCATTCGGGACGAGTCGCCCTCATCCTCGGCAGCGCCCCCTCCCTACCAATCGCCCAAAGAATCCGCCTATGAGGATGAGAAACCCAAATCTACCTACGAGGAGTCCGAAGTCAAGAGCACTATCGCTCAAGCTACAACGGCCATCAAGGAAACTGCAGAGCTGACCTATGAGGAGCTTAAGGCTAAGCTTGCCCAGGCCGAACAGCAGCTTGTAG
This sequence comes from Fusarium bactridioides, assembly GCA_013623355.1. Taxonomy (NCBI): domain Eukaryota; kingdom Fungi; phylum Ascomycota; class Sordariomycetes; order Hypocreales; family Nectriaceae; genus Fusarium; species Fusarium bactridioides. Next base: position 42,089 of record JACCKW010000515.1, read on the forward strand.
CTCTCAAGGATAGCGGTCTCCGACAGCGCAATGTCAAGTCCGGCTCCAGCGATGATGACAAACGGCCTCTCGCCCAGACCGCCCAGGCTGTCACCCAAACCGTCGAAGGTGTTCCTGTGCAAATGGCGGCCATTCTTTGCTTGGTCAGCTTCTTGCTTGCCTACTTCTTCTTCTAGAGTTAAGGAGGAAGTGACAGCCCTTGGATCTTTTCGACAAACGAAACTAATAGACAGGCTTGACGACGCTCATGAGAACTCAGCCGGAGACTTGGGATCCCCGGATGCATAAATCTTCAAAGTACGGCGAGGCTAAGGCATAGGATCAGGAAGCATATCATACAATTGGCGGAATACTGCAGGATTAGCTGCTCAGGACGAATCGAAGCCCACTCGAAAGGGTAGCTTGGGGACAGTGGACCATGTCTCTAGGCCATCGTGGTTTTGGTCAGCAGGGCTTCAAACGCCTTGCAGCTGGGGATGAAAGCTTCGCTGAGGAGTTTAAAAGCGATGGGAGGAGGATGTGGCTTCCGAGGCGGGAGCTTTGACTGTACACTCTTACCTTGAGCCTCTCGCGGCTCTCGTATTTTCTTGTGTCGTATTATTCTGTTTGCGTTAACTGATAAATTTGGAGTTCTAACTTGTATCTCTCATCGACTCTCCTTTTCATCTTTCGTGTTTCCCGGTCATTTGCAAGCTTAGCCGCTCAATTATTTACATACTACGGATTTAAAGTCTGGAGCCGTTGCACATAAACCACATGGTGGTGGCTCAACCCCGGGGTGCAAGAAGAGTTCTCCCGTTGAATTGAGGTACTATAGATACTTAGTCTAAGATCCTCTAAATTTATACTGAACTATGTCAAGTTTACCTAATCTTACCTAAGGCTTTTTGTCATTTAGGATAGCGGTCCTAAGTGTTATTGTATCCCCTTGGCTCGTTGGATCTGAGTCGAGTTTTGTGATCGCTCAAAAGATTGTATTTGTATTTTTGTCCGTACCCTAAAACGCCATGCAATAACTGTGTTCTATGTTATCTACCTAAGGTAGCTCGGCCAAAAAGTTACTAAAAGCAGCAAACTTTCGAGTTGATCATGGCCTCGATATGCCGCACCCCGTATCAAAATATCAAAACAGCTGCATTACAAGGAATTATATGTACTTTTGCGTTGCTCCTAAATCGACTCGATCTCGGACTGCTTCCAGTCGGCAACAGCACCACCACCAACAAGGCGTCCACCCTGCTTACGCTTGACACGGCAACTCATGCCAACATTCTCATCGAAGATGAAGCGCCAGATGGCATAGCACCAGCTCTCGTGGCGGGGCAAATCATCATAGAATTCGTGAGCAATCTCGCGCACTTTGTGAAGACGAGTCCAAGGCACTGCGGGGAAGTCATGGTGCTCGTTGTGAAGTCCGACGTTGTAGGTGAACCAGTTGAGGGGTCCATAGTAAGAGAAGGTCTCGGGGACGGGGATCTTGTTCTCCGGGTCGCGAGCGGAGGGAGCAACGGTCTCGTACACGTAGTGCTCCGCGATGAAGTGGCCAGCCAGGGGATGAAGACTCCCGGCCAAAAAGGAGGAGAGCAGCAGGTAGAGGAGGGAGTTGACGGAGGCGTACTTCAGGAGAACGAGATCAAAAGCGACCTGGACAGCGATGTTGAGGGCGTGGACTCCAGTCAAAGGAACGCGGTAGACGGCCATAGGTCGCAGGGCGTAGAAGAAGATCTGGAAAGTGCAGAAGAAGGCCTTTCCGAGAATCGAATCCAGAACGAAGGCCTCGAAGGCAGTGGGGAGATCAGTATCGAGGCCATCGACACCAAGGGACTTGTGGTGGGTAAGGTGGTATGGCTGTAGAGTGTTAGCATTGTTTCAGATATCGAAATGCGATCTGGTTCACATACTCGAAAGGAAGCGCTGTAAGGAATACCAATGGGAAGGTTGGCAAAGATAGCGATCAGACGGTTGAGACGGGCGCTTCGGAAAGCCAAGTTATGGGAGATCTCGTGAATGGCGAGGAAAAGATTCTGGTTGGCAGTGGCACCAAAGACGTAGGCGACAGCCCAGAACTTCCATGAGAAGAAAGAAGTCGACTGGAGCATCCACGCGAGGAAGACCTGGAGAGAAACGACACCGAGGACGACCCATTTCGTGAGAGGCTCAGGACCGCACAGCTTGGTGATCTGTAGATGGAGGCTAGATTAGCGACATGTCATGACACAGCGGGGCCAATCAGCAGAGCACGAACCTCGGGGTGAGCCTTGATAATAGCGAGACGGCGAGTTCGATGAGGCTCCTCAGTGTATGTCCAGAAGAAATCGTGGCTCTTATCAGCACCTTCGGCTGTCGCAGGAGCTGGGCTTGGGCTATCGCCCTTGGCCCTCGAAGTGACCGTAGATGAATTCGTCGCAGGCATCTTTCCTTCGATAGTTTTGGAAAAGTGAAAGAAAGTCTAAAACCGCGAAGAACAAAAAAGTGCAAGGACAGTTGAATTAAAAAAGAATGTGATACATTTGCCTCCTTGGTAGGTAAGGTAGCTGCGGCGCGGGAAACAGGGGGCAGAGAAAGCTACGTGGAAGGCGGTGAAAATCCAGGTGCAAATGTTAATTGGGAATCTGGCTAATGATGGTTTGGTTAGGGGCTAGATTTGGCGGGTGGGGGGGAGAAATTCAGGGGACCAGATGGATGCTAGTGGTTTTTGAGGGGTTCAACGAAGAAGGCGGGGCATGTTCGGGCAGACCATTCAGAGAGGCGAATTGTATGGCGTGGCATTTGAGATCAGCTTTATTTGCGTGTAACTATCATGAGCAATTGAGTGGTACTGCCCAGCAGTGATAGTTCAGATGACTCCAATTTGCACTGCGCTGAGCTGGCTGTGTCGCTGTTGCTTCTAAACTCGATAATAAATAAATGAGTTTTAAATAAAAACTTCAAATTCTTCGAACAAAGTTGTCGAACGACAAGAGGGGAAATGGTTCGAGTGGTGCCATTCGGGACCGTCAATTTCCGTTGATAAACACCAGGACCATACGATTATTCGGTGTTTCTTGGAAACTCCCTAGCTCTACCTATCCCCCTCGATTCTGTTGGCGAGATGCGTAATTGCGGCAATCTGGTAGGGCTTTTCCCTTGACAGGTGGACCACAACGTTGAGGATACAAGAGAATGCGATTCTTGATCCCCATAGAGAGCGAATACTAATACTATATTGCCAATGTGTCTTTCCCAAATCCTCAACTTGAGTACATATATGGTGAATATATAAAGAAGTCTTCTTCATCAGTGTTCATATAGGTTCAATGTTGGGGATAGCTCAAGAAAATAAGGCGGAAAAGGTAGGCCAATGCTATCAAATGCCTGGAATCTGCATACATTGAGTCACTGCAACTTTGCATCACTAATTCTCATTCAACTCGAGCGGCATTAGCAATTTCTGATATGAATATGCCTAAAAGGAAAAGGCAACAATGGGGGAAGCGCATGTGACAACAAGTTCTGGGCGTTCTTGGCGAGAACTGGTTGGCGTGCGTGTTGAGCTAAAGTTCAGCTCGGGCAGAGCCTCAGCCTCCACTTCAACTTTACTTCAACATCTACAACATGTCAACTTCTATTTCAATGATTAATCATGAAGGATCCAATTCTACAATTTCGTGTACTCCGTAACGGGACCGATCGTGGCTAAGAGCAGCCCACCATTGTCTCGATCAAGAAAGACCAACTCCGCGTATATTGTTCCAGCTCGGGTATCATTGCATAACGTGTTTCTCTACAACTTCTCCCTTGTCTCCTCTTCTTTAAAGGCCGTTGGACGCACAGGAGAATACGCCAGCTACGGTACCAGCCTCGTACTGGTCGATAATGCCCTGTACACTGGCATATGTACCAACAGTAAGGAACATGATACCAATCGCAATCAAGATGAGGTTAACAATGTTTCCGGTAAGATCAACAATCTTGCCATGTCGTCGGCCAATCTCCTTATCAGCTTTGCGCATTCGGAAATAGGCCACTCCCCAGAAAATGAAGCCAAACCAACTATCGAAGAGAGACGACATAACGGAAAGCACTGGAAAGTAATGGTTAGCAACGATCGATACAATAGCCATTCTTCGGGTCCTTACAAGAGTTAAAGAAGGGGATGACCATGGCGATGATGAAAGCAAAGATCCAGGTCACAAAAAGAATTGCACTCCAAGATCCCCAACCAACAAGAGTGTGACTGTTCAAGTGCTTGGAGTTTCGGAAGAGTCGGAAAAAGACGAAGCGGGCCGATACTGAGGCATAGAGGGTGCCAAGGAAGATGATGGTGGGAATCATGAACGAGAAGGCCGCCTTCTTATACACATTCTCGAGCGAACCAAAAGCCGGCGCGGTCACATACTGGTTGCCGGTATAAGCATATACGATGGCTCCTACGAGACTGAAAACGATGATCTCAGCAATCGTACACGCCCACAGAGCCTTGGGGAAGTCCCGGGGATCTCGCATCTCTGCAATGAAGCTGGGCAGGGTGATCTGGCCGATGAAAGTGTAGCTGATGTTGAGAAAAGCGGACATTCCGTTGACAAAGGTCGTGCCCTTCACAGGGATAGCTGTGACGATAGGCTCGCCCAGCTTTGCAGGATCGTATCCAAATGGGTGGTCCTGGATACCGGCAAAAATGGCAGCGAGCAGAACGGAAATGAATGTGAAGAAAGCCGACGCAGTTCCGAGCTTGGCCATCATGTCGAACGTCCTTGGCAGGGAGCAGACCCAGCTGATGACAGCAACAATAACCGAAAACATAACGGTCCGGCAGCTACCAACATCATCGGCCTCGGTCATGGTGTTGAGGTATTTGGCACCAACCAAAACGTGAAGACCTTGAATGAAGGTATTGTTGAGAATGAAGCACACAGCAGTTGCCCACCAAGCCCACTTCTTGTCCCAAAATAGCATCTGTCCAATATCGCAAACATCGCGCATTTCTGGGTGACGGAGGCAAAATTCCCAGAGAACGAGACTGGTGTAAAGGACGATGAGAGCAACAATAATCGTCAGGATAATACCAGGCACCAATCCGAGGACACTGTACGACCAAGGGAAACTCATGATGGCAAGACAAATGTACTCGCTGAAAAGCAGACCAGCAGTTTTCTGCCATGAGCAAGTGCGGTACTGGATCTGTTCTCCCTGCTCCGCGGCCAACTGTTTGTTGAGAATGGCAGAGCTTGAATCCTCAGAGTCTGAAAGATCACGCCTCACAAATTCGGGTAATTGAGCAATTCGAGGTCCGGCAGTGACACCCTCGCCACCAAACAGAGATGCCCATCGTGACGAAGGAGTTTGCAGTTCAGATTGGCGACGTTCTGGGTCAGGGCTTCCACCTCCGGAACCGAGAGATGTCTTTTCAGCCATTATGACAGCGTAAGAGGAGGGTCTGAGCTTGTCGAGACTGAAGGTGTGTTGTGTTGAATTGAAACACCACGATCTGACCAAGTTCAAGATGTCACGGTATCGCAACAAGAACAAAAGAAGAAAGGTGGGCCGGGCACAAATCGCAGACTAGGCAAATGCTAGGTGTGAGCGAAAGCAAATGCTGGGAAACAACCTGCATTTAAAGAGGGTGAGAAGATCTCAATTCTCAGACAAAATACCACGCCAAGGTTGCGATCCTACGATCCCTACCAACTTGGCTGTAGGTCACACAAACAAGGTTCAGAGCCTGCTTCCATCCTCGGCGTAGAAGCTCAGTACTGAACTAGATATGGGGTCTTTTAGTCGTCAGTCTCTTCATCAAGCCCCTCGGACGTCGCCCATATCGATCCTCTTTGGCCCTCTCATCAATCAAAGCTCACGCTAGGATAACATTAACGACAAACTGCAACATAGCACACCACTCACGATGGATCAGATGTTCCACACACCGGAGTGTCGCCAGATGCCTACCAACGTTAGATATGAGCGGACAAATAAAGTGAAGCCATAGGCCGCAAATCTATCCGGAGCGGCGAACGGGGCCCCCACCCGCTCCACGCCATGTGCCGAACATCCGTACCAGACCTCTAACAACCCCGACGACCCAGACTGAAGCTGCACGTCAGCCAGTAAAGGCCCATTTGGGTCGCATCATCGTCCAAGGTGCAAATCCACCGGAATCTCCGTCAGGTCGATCCCAGATGTATTCCCTGCTGCCTGGCAGGGGCTCAAAACAGGGTGATTTCAACATTCCTGACTGGATCACTTTCTTCCAACGCGTGGGGTCTTTGGCTGTGGTGCATGCGTAACGTAGCTTTTACGTACATGAGCCATGGAGGCGAGTCCGACTTTGCAAGCCTGTTCCTGCAAGCTGATACTGATAGATCGCACGCAATTCGGCCGGGTACTGAGCAACAATCAACTATTGATGAGGCGTCGGCCAGGTGGATAATCGGATGTGATTGTGGTCAGCTGTGATTACATTGATCTGAGCTCAAGAGAAGGATGCTTCAGCCAACCCAACAACAAGCAATTGAGGTTCTGATCTTCGCTGCAGGCTTATGCAGGCCCAACGTCACATCGATGTCAATTCATCAGGGATTGATTCTTGTGAACCTTTTTCTTGAGGGAGACTTCCTAAACGTTTCGATCGGTCCATCTTTCGATAGTTGTTGAGCCTTGTTCTTCATGGCCGTTGCTCACGGGGAGATGATCAAGAATGGCCTGAGTCTCCAGGAATGATGCAATCACTAGTGTCAAAGAAAACCAAAATGGTAACAGGCTTGAAGTTTGCCTTGACCAACGAACTACGTCCCGAGGGTCCGGAGCGTTCACCCCCTCTCCGTGGAAATAAGAGTGGTGCCATTCCTTGTCTTGATCGTTTACTTTAGACCCTGCTGTCGCATCATCGAATCCCCAGAAGGCGTCATTTAGGCTAGGAGAAATGAAATGCGGCTCGTCGGACCTTTCTTAGGGTCGCGAAATTGATGCCATATCGTATCGTCTTGTCAATCTCTTACGTAAAACGTTCCACTATCTGCGCATTGCTCTGTTTTCGTTTCATTTTGCAAGTCTCGGGGAGTTCGAGGATTCTTCTCTCGGACGTGAAAGCGCAATGTCCTGTGCGCATGTGGGGTGTTTAAGCTTATTTCGCGAAGCAATTGGTGAACGTCTGTGATGTTATCTGAGACGATTGATATCCACAGCCAGCGAGGTTATCGCCAAGCTAGTGCCAAGGGCTGGGCGATCTCTGGGCGATCGACTCTTCAGCCAATAATGAAGCATCGCATTCAACGTCAATCAATTTTTGTCAATGTCAGAAAGAGAAGTATTCAAAAGCCAATGCATGACATTCATTCATTTACTCAGTAAGTGTTTTCGCACATTGCAATACCATGCCATATCATTTCGCCCATGTCATTCCACACACTTATGTAATTCCAACATATATCATTTACTCCAGCTCGAATAGCAATTCCATTTTTAGATACTACCCTTACGCAAGTCATTTTCATTTAATGATTTCATTTCAGCTCATCTCAAAGTCTTACCAAAAGGCAAAATTATAATACATATTTATCCCATATGTAATAAAATATGCCAAATTGGCAAAAGAGTTCGGAGGCTGGTGTTAAGCCTCCTACATCTCTTGTCGTCGGGGTTTGTCGTCGAGCCATTTCCTTCAGCGGGAACAGTTTGACCTGACCAGTTGCTCTGGCGCCTTCTGTTCCCCCACCACCTAGGGATTTTTCGGATTTTTTTTTGTCGTCGGGTATATCGTCGGGGTTCGAACTCGGGGTGTCGTCGGATTTTCGAATTCCTTATCCACCAGGCGAGAGCAGTTTGTCCTGACCGGTTACCCCGGCGCCTCCTGCTCCCCCTTGGAAGAGAGGTGATTTAGATCAGACTATATCCCGTCCTCCTCTCATGCCCTTCCTAGTGCGAGTTTGAGCGGTGGTGCTGTGAGCTCTGCGGAGGCAAGCGGGGTTGCCAGCGTGCTGCTGGGCGGCGGGTGCTTTGCCAGCTGCTGGGCAGGCTTCAGCGGCATTGTGAACCTTTAGCAACGTGAAGCTCTTGATACCCCGCCCAACGCAGTGCCGTGATGATTCCAAGGTGTTTTGAAGTCATCGCAATACATCCCCCACACCCAAATCATTTCTTAAAATGGGTTGAGGCTATCGCCGCCACCCGATATGATCACGACCACAGTAACCACCGCAGCCATAGGAACAGCACAATGCACAGCAACGAACATAGGAATGGTATAATTCTCAAGCTATTGAGAAATAGGAATGTACAATAGATGCACTTGCATCAAACTGGTAAATCTTCTATCGTCGTAGCATTTGTACAGCTGTATGCCCCAACAACATCGTGATGTCTCTTGACTTGATACAGCAGACAACATGATTTGGCGTTGACCAAGATTACTCTCCCTCACATCAAGTCCACGCTACAGTTTCCTTCTCATTACAATGGCAACACTTGGTACAATTGTTATGGATATTATATCGGAATCGCGTCGGGTTGTGGATCGGGAGGGGACAAGCTAACGTTGTTTGCTGTCAGATCATTTGGCGCGAGTAGGAAGGAGTGCGAGAGAACAAGGCCATGCTGCCTCACTGGAGCAGCATTTCTAATTTCATTTCAAGTCATGGGCAGGCAGGGCAGGGCAATTAATGTATGGATACAGATGTCGTGTTAAGTTGCGAGGAGTATAACAAGATACGAATATCAGCGCACTAGCGCAAGAACACAAAATAGCAATGGTCATCAAAATTCCAAGGGTTCAAAAGGAAGATTGTTAGGGTCGGCGGTAGGAAGAAATGTGTGATTTTCGACGAGTGGGTGGTTGTGATGATGAAGGAGTAAGAATGAGGAGGCTCCAACACGACGTGGAGACAAACTCTTACCTGAAGTGGATGCGTAGGGCTTCCATTGGCCGTGTTGCAGATCACGAGGTGGAGTCGGTTATAGGCATATACGGATAAGTACAAGACGCGACTTACGCCCAACTTGGAAGGCAAGCAAGCTAAGCTGAATGGGTCTTATCTTGAGGTTGTGAATAATTGACTTGTTCTTCAGTTGAGAATGGTTTCATGACCTTAGTTTTGTTGAATCAAGATTTTGTATGCACGGTGATGCATAAACTCAAAACCTTGCCAATTTTGGGGATTGATAGCACTTACATTACACCGGGAGATTTGTCAGTGCTGAGGCTACCCTCTGATGCTGTCATTGTCCCAGATCTTGCTTGCCCTGCTTTATGTAGGTACCGATCGACTCTTGATTGCGAGATGTGCTGCGAACCTATCATGTTGATGTGACGCTATGCACCAGCCAACCCAGGTCATCCTAGCAGCATCTGTTTGGTCGATCAGTAGAAAAACACAACGCATAAACTTGCCTTTCTTGAAACAGGAAACTTGGTCTGTTGAATTAACACAAAAAAAACAAGAGAATAGGTATCAAGATCATTAGCACGTGCCAATAATCAAACGAAATGGCCTCCCACGCACCAAACTTTACTTGATTTTAGCGGCCGGGTGACTACTTTGGACCTGAGCTGCCTCTGCCACGTGAAGATAGCAGACGATAAGCAAAATTTGGCCGCTACCTCGATTAGCCACATTGCATTGCTGTGTGCACAAGTCACACTCAAACATCAAGCAACAGCCGAACCCAGATTTGACAGACCGGAGCTCCAAATCACTACGTACCTTGACCCTACCGCCGTGAATTTTAGACCGACCAACCGCCAACTTTGGGGAACTGACCGTTTTATCTTGATCTTGAACTCTTCCACCCCAAAACTGCTTCATTTTGTCCCGCTCGAGCTCTGCCTGTCACCGACCTTCGATACATCACACGCACTTTGACGAAATCGAGACGAACGAGCCTTATCGATGGGTGAATTCTCCCCTTGAAACTACCTACTCCGCACACCGGGCGACATCTTAGCTGTCACCATATTCTTCACCATCGCCTGACGTATCGCACTTGGATGCCCACCTGCTGAACGAAACCAACAACCTCGAAACCCTCCCCTCGGCGCGGCCTACGCCTGCCATCTCTTCGCTCCGATGTGGTGGTTATTCAGGGCGCTATTCAGCTCTATCTTCCTGCTCAGCATCGTCCTCTCCATCCCCGTCGCTTTCGATGTCGGCGGTCGCGATAGTGGGCTGGCTTACAGCCTAGCCCTGTTCCTCTTCTACTTTACATATTCCAGCCTCGAGCTTTTGACGCCAGAAAAGTCACGCTCGCGGTATTTCCTTTCTGGATTTCTACGGTTGTCGCAGTGGATCATCATCCCCGCCCTCCTCATCTGGGCGCTGGGACAGTTCGCTGTCGATGCCGACAACACAAATTGGGTGGAGCGAACAGTGGGTGGCCTGTTCAACTCCAAGAGCACAAGCTGGAGGGAATGGATGTTTGGCAAGGACGGCTTGGTTGAGACGATCACGCTGGGTGGGTGGGATAATGTGCTACGGTATTCGGGGCCCGTGTTCCAGCTTCTGGAGGGCTTCTGTACCTTGCTGGTCATCCAGGCAGCGGGACAGCTTACAAGATGGCTAGTCAACCGCGGAAGAAGTGATACTTGGTTGGTAAGTTTTATATCAAATCTTCGAATCTGGCACATGCTAACCCTGACGCAGATCGTTCTTCTGGTTCTCTCAAGCTCCATCATGGCTAGCGCCGTGTACTTCCTCTGGAGGGTAGCACAATTCCCTCAAATCGGCAATCTTGATGCTACCCTTATTGGCATCGCAATGACAACTGCCGTGTTCCTATGCGCCTTTGGTATTGGCAGTGGTCGCGGCAATCCTATTGAGTCGTCGCTTCTATTTGCCTATATTGTGCTCTGCATCTACCAGATCTTCACCGATTATCTGCCATCAGAAAACGCAGACCATAGACAAGATCACGATGGCTCAGAGTCTGATATCCCACCTTTACCGCCTATCATCATGGCATCTTACTCGACTTTCCTCCACATGCTAGGCTCATTGCCATCTGCTGTTCACTCGTCATTGGCGCTACTATATGCCGCCTTCCAGACTATCACGCCATCAGTCATCATTTCGCTAACATACCGCTCTTTGGTATTCTACTGCGCTACACGTATCATCCCCTCAATCCGCGAGTCGGGTGCGCAAGCCATGATGCAAGAACCAGACTGGGAGGACTCTGAGACTACAAGTAAATTCTTGGGCTTCCTCAGCTGGTTCTCGCCGTCAATTTTAATAGCAGTCTACACCAGTCTACTCCTGCAGCATTTCTCCACCAGCGACGGTCCAGATGGCTGGACTCTCCGAGGTGGTGATGTTGAGGGCAGCAACTGGCAGTGGGCCAATATTGGCCTGACTATGGTTTTGTACGGAGTCGAGCTCTATCTGGGCTCTGACGAGCATGACCACTGGAAGGTTGATTAAAAGTCACGGGCTCTAGAGTTACAGAACTACAGATGTCTGCTCGGCAGACCATTACACACGCGTTCGATGTACTTCTCAGGGAGTACTGGACCGTAGAACGGACTTAGAAGATGGATGGTATGGATTTTCTTTTTTCGAATCAGCACACATTATCTTTTTCGCAGGCAGCATAAGGAACTGGACTGGGCTGGACTGGGATAGGGCAGTGGACAACGGGACAGGCACGATACCGCACATGGCGTTGAGGAAGGGCTTGGCAGGTTTTTGTTTCTTTGTTTTCTGCCTTACAGCAGCATGGCGATGGATGATGATGTTGGTTTTATTTAACCCCTTTTTTATATAAGTTAGTTTGCGTGAGGCAATAGCAGCACGACGCGAATCAATAATTATTTTAAAATCATGAGAGACGCAGCATTCAAACGTGAATAGATGTTGTCAATCCTGCAGTCATTCCATCTATATTCCTAAATCCTGTCTTGAGTTTAGTGAAGTGTTCCGTATGATTGTTGTTCGACCTCAACATTAAATAAGAGGTATTGTCAAGTTTACCACGCACAATCTTCCCACAACTGTACATAATACCTTTCGAGGCAAAAAACACCAATGAGATATATTATGAATACGAATAACCATTTACATCTTAGTGCTTTTAACCCTTGTCTATGATATGATGCTTCTCCAAAATCATGGGGCCGACACCGGCTCGCTACCCTAGACCCACCGGCGATCCTGGGGAAGATCGGATATAATGAGTATCCAGAGACATTACTTCAAAATAGCTACTTCAATTTCTACTCATTCTGCTCATACCAAGCAAGCATTTTTATTTCACCATGTCTATCAAATATGTCACCGAAGGCCTTCCGGCCGCCCCAGAAATTTCCTTCAAGACCATTCATATGGCGGGTTTGCGTGTCGATGTCTATGGTCTTGATGAACTTCCTCCCAATGTCCCCGTTTCATGCCTGTGGCTTCTGCATCCTCGTACCAGATCACGAGACACCATGAATGATATTGCTAGACGCACCATAGGAGCGTGGGGCGCGCATGCTGGCAGCAACTCCAAGCGCGGCCTCATCGCCCTGGCATTTGATATGCCCAACCACGGAACTAGAAAAGTCAGCGAATCAGCGAACCATCCTTGGAGAAAGGGAAATCCGACACATGCGCTTGACATGTTTGCTATGGTGAAGGGAGGCGTATCAGATATGAGTGGTCTTATTGACCTTGTTCGGGGTATCTCGGCCTTGAAATTGATGGCCATGTGTGCCTTGGCTGGAGTCTGGGTGGACATGGTGCCTGGCAGGCATTCTTTGGGGAGAAGAGGATCGATGCGGCTGTGGTGATTATCGGGTGTCCTGATTTCGCAGGTGAGTTATCCTAACTAAATGTGAGAAACGTAAGCTGACGAGATAGGACTCATGTCTGGCCGCGCTGCTGGATCGAAACTCGACTGCGGCGCCGATTTTATCGGAAGCAAATACTTCCCCAAGGATCTCATCGAAATCTGCAGCAAACACGATCCCAAGGCTATTTGCTTCGGTACTTCGCCCATTCCATCCTCACCATCCTCTGCCGAACAGACTCGTCTGAGGGCTATTCTGGATGAGCACGTCAAAGACAAGAAGCTACTTCTCTGCTCGGGCGGCGACGATGAGTTGGTTCCATATGCCAACACCAAAGAATTTTCGACATTATTGAAGGAAGCTGTGGGTGAAAAGGGCTGGTATCGAGACGGTGGGTTGGAGGTGGATGATAGAGTATACGAGGGTATTGGACATAAGTTCAGTCCCAAGATGGTGGGGGATGCGGTGCAGTTCTTGGTTAATGCCGTGGAAAGGGGGCCGAGAGGCAAGGCACATGTTAGAGACGGAGAGAAAAGTGTTCTGTAGATTTGCGGTATAGACATAGATGCGATAGAGATCACCAAGGCCGTGCTGCCTTCTCGTCTATAACTTCACTTCCATTCTCCATCTTGATGACCAAACCACCACGATCATCATCCTGACTCGGAAACACACCCTGCCATACACTCCAAGGATTCCTCTTCACTCTCTTCCCAGCAAGACTCTCCCCTCGTCCATGAGGATCATCCTTCCACTCCCCCATCGCCAACGCAGCACCCTTCATTGCCTCTTCTTTCTCTTGATCTTTCGAAGATGCTGCCATACCGGGCGGATCTATGCCAATAAAGGTAACTCTGTCGAGAGGGAAGCCAATAGCTGCGCAGTGCCCATCGACAAGTCTCTTTTTCTTAAAATCATGACTGACAATGGTGATGTGAGCTGGCCATCTTTGGTAGTGAGAATAGAAGAGCGTTAGGGAGAAGAGGACGTTGTGGTAGGAATCAAGCGCGCGCTCTTCTAACAATACTGCATCGTTGATGTTTTCATCCTGCAGCATTCCCCAGTAGTTGTTCTTGGCTGCGATGTCTCTGTAGCCAGCTGCCTCGGATATTCTCGACTCTTTGCGCGTCGGTCCTCTATCATGGTCAGCATACGCATACTCACATCAGCCAGGTTACATACCCAGAAAACACCAAAGCAGAACCAGCACAATTCTGAGCGAGTGCCTTTACGCCAGCTTTAATATGCTGAACAAAAGTTGGGGTTTCACCACGCTGAAAGTCTGCGATTAGCCATTCGCTTTCATCTTGGCCGAGGGTTGGGCCATCGAGCCAAACTCCGTGGCAGCACACGATGAGGAGATGTGACGGTGGCATGGCGGTGAGATGGAAGATGAGGGGATTCAGAAGTTGGACAGGTTGGACGCAAAGTGAGGGTCTGATCATGTGATACCTAGTTCGTAAGCAAAGCAAACAAATAACGAATTGAGAATGTCAAGGTGTAAGATACAAGATATGAAGCGGGTTTTACTGTGTTCACATTGGAGGACTGGACCTTTGTGATAGATTGAGATAGGCCTTGACCCTCTACCCTGGTATTGTACATATAGATCCTACCAAATCTCCCCATTCCATTTCCCCTTCCAATGCGTAAATCGCTTTGTGATAGTACATTCGCGTTGTAAATAAGGTATTCAAACATTCCAAGTCATCATAAGTTTCACTCCGTTTTCCTGTTAGCAGCCATCTGTGCTTCAAAAGGATCGCTGCTGTCCCTCATCTTGGCTTGTTTTATCTCCAGTGCCCTTTGCTTCTCAGCCGCAGCGAGTTGATCTTTAAAGCTCTCCTTGCTCTCCTTCCCTGACACGCGAGACTTTCCTTTGCGCTTCTTTCCCCCTTTCGGTTCGAAAGGGGACTTGGTTGGGCGCTTGGGGGTCGCTGGATACCCAAACGCTTGTCGATGACTCTTGTACTTCATGTGCGGTAGTGCAGGACGTCCCCTAATTTTGAGCATGGCATCTTGATAGTCTGCCTTGTGCTTCGCAGCCTGTGCCTCCAAATCTTCAAGACGGGTGGCAATATTTTCCACGGCCTTTTCAGGCTTATCTGTTTCCTTATTTGGGTTTTCCATATCCCTCTTAATGGCGGCGATAGACTTCCGATATCCCTCTTCCTGCTTCTTATGAAACGCAGCCATCTGTTGCAGCTCTCTTGTCTTGGCGGGCACTTCTAGTGGTTGGATAGGGCCGCCCTCTCTTACTTGGGCAAAGACTTTATTTAGTTTCGGTGATAGGCGGTGGTGTCGTCTCGCCTGTTTGAACTCCCGTGCCTCCTCGTCTGTCAGATTTCTCTCTCGAGCAATCTTGGAATATCGGTAGAGTTGAGCTCTGCCAGGTCTTCTCGTACCTAGTTCTCTTGATCGACGGATGCCTTTAAGGCTCAATAATTGTCGGATCAGGTAAAGACTTCCTGTAACCACTAAAGGACCACCGTCACTCTTCTTGCAAGCCCATGGAAGAGCACTCGCAATATCGGGCGTTCCTGAGTATACATTGCCAGGATCGATTTGCTTCGTCTTGGCGTATTCGGCACCAAAGGAGGCAGGCAAAGGCTGAGGGTCATTGGAACCTTGGGTAAATTCGACCATAGCCAAGTTGTCCTGGGGCTCGACAAGCCTTTCCATCATCTTGAAGAAAGGCTTGTGCTTGCTCTGGGACATACCAATAACCCAAGTCACTGGTTGATCATCTCTTCGTAGACGTTTGTTGACATGGTTGCGCAATTCTGTGATTCCCAACATGTTGTGAGCGCCGTCGACGAGAATTTCCCGTGGCTGAATACCAGAAAGTGGTGCATTGACTTGAACTGTTTCCAATCGACCAGGTAAGAAAGGCTCGGTTTCCAAGAGCTTGTCCAAGTTGATCTCCTGCAATGGGAAGAGATGACGGAAAGCCATGGCTGCACACAACAAATTCTGGACTTGGTAGCTCTCGAGCATCCACCTTGAGTTATCGAGGGTTAACAGTAAAGGTTCGCCCTTCCATGTGAGGATGATGTCTGTTCCAACTTCTCGAGCGTGTTTTCGTAGTACATGGATGACAGAAGGCTTGTTAGTGTGGTCAACAATACAAGGAACGTTCTTTTTCATAATGCCAGCTTTGACCTTGGCAATGTTTTCGAGGGAATTTCCGAGGTACTCTTGGTGATCGAGGCCGATCTTGGAGATAATGGTGACAGACTTTTGCTTCATGGCATTGGTTGCATCGGTAGCACCGCCCATGCCAACTTCGACGATACCATAGGGAACATGCATTTTGTTGAATACTCGGAATGCTGTTGCTGTTTCGAACTCGAATGGTGTTAGATTCGGAGGGTCTTCTCCGTGCTTGTATCTCCAACCAGCAGAAATGCGATTGTACTTTTCCTCAACATGCTTCATTTCCATGTCGTACATCCGCGGATTCACATAAAGGCCATTGATTGCGACTCCATTGTGCCTCTCTGGAAAGGCGGGGGATGTGAAGCTTCCATAACCGAGACCAGCGAGCTTGAACATACCAGCAAGAAATGTGCATATTGAGCCTTTACCATTGGTGCCAGCAACATGAATACCCTTCCACTCTTGCTTGTCTGGTACGACACGGCTTATACGATCCAGGCCTAGTCGAATATCTCTGTAACCTGGTGTCCTTTTGCTGGCCAGGACCCGATTAATGCGGCTAATGGCGAACTGGATTTCCTGAATGGAAGAAGACATGATGGAGGTTTAGGTGAGGCGGCATCTCATCGGAGCCCGGCGCTGGGAAGGAGAATTGCCGTGTGAGGCTCCTGAGATGCTGATTGAGTCAGACCCAGGGCGAATTGGCGTATTTGGTGATGATTATGAGTTGAGTTGAGTTCCGTTATAGACGTCACGACATGAGTGAGACTACTACGTCCATTATTTTTCACTTTGGGGCAATTCATGTCGACATGGGGTGGGGTGTTGAAAGCCACACTCACCCGCTCTCCGAACGCCGATGAAAGTGGTCTGATGTGGCTTTGTGGCTGTGCAGTCTTCCTCCCGCTCCTGTTGATTGGCTGGAATTAGTCATTTACCAACAGTCCTTATCGCGACACGTGAGAAAGCACTATCAGACGCGCACGCGAACTGAACGCCCCGGACTCTAAGCCTCAAGAGCTCTAAACCCTCTGATTGGTCACATAATTCCATCGCAGTCTCCCTGCCCTGGAGCTGCATCTTGAACCCCCCGCACCCCCTTTGCCTGTTGCCCACTCCGTTCTTTCATCCTCTCCACTGGTTGATTACCCGCTTCACGCTTCACGCATTGTCGTCTGGCTTTTATCAACCTTGCTACTCTAGGCAGCATCGTTATCACTATTCATCGACTATTCATCAATGAACACAATTTCTGGTCTTTGCAATCATTACGACTTAATTCTTTGATTCTTTATTCCGCTGTTTTCGCTCGTTTTCGTCATTCACTTCCCACTAAATCAGCCATGGGCCTCCCGTAAGCGCATCCTTGTTTTTTACCTTACCCGTCCGTTACCTTCGTTGCCATCGCGCCAACGTAGTGATGCCCCGGTCGATCGATCTTGTCGTTGTCGCCATCGCTTCACTATATCAACGCAAAGGCATGCTGCAAATGTCGCGAATGCGCACATCCGTTGCT
Source organism: Fusarium bactridioides (assembly GCA_013623355.1). Classification (NCBI taxonomy): domain Eukaryota; kingdom Fungi; phylum Ascomycota; class Sordariomycetes; order Hypocreales; family Nectriaceae; genus Fusarium; species Fusarium bactridioides. The sequence continues at coordinate 59,497 of JACCKW010000515.1, forward strand.
TGATTATGCGCGCTTCGTGCTTTGCATATTCGTCGCAGTAGTGACGGCCTCGTTCTCTCAACATGGTGCACTTGTTAACCTTGCCCTGCAGATTGTTTGTTGCCCCCGTGGAGTCAGATCTCCCTTCCAAAGCTGCAGAGAAGAGCAGTGCGACGTCGCCACCCCGCTCCGCCATTCGTCGCAATATACGCACAGAACGAATTGAACGCCGTGCCGCGCAGCGCCGTATTTTCTCAATTCGCGACCGCTTAAATGATGGCTCGCTACAACAGTCCGGTAATTTGACAGGCCGAGATGGTCGCTCCGTGCCATGGGCCGAAGCTGGATTCCCACCTGATCTAGAGACTACGAGAGGTCCTGATGGGCTGCGTCGAGCGAGACCGTTTCGCGATGTTCTTAGAGAGATGGCTAGATCGGATGATCGCAGAAGGGACATGCTTGAAGAGCGCATCAATTCTCTGTTTAGGGATGGCAGCAACACACAAGACCGAAACAATACCAATTCACAACCATCATACGATGATTGGGATCTGGGTTGGCATGAGGGTCCTCGACCTCGTCCTGCAGTGGTAAGTTCTATCATCGATGATGTTCTGTTCCAATTATGCAAGTCTTGTGATTTTTTCTAACAACCAACTCAGATTGTGCCTCTGTCTGCGTATCCCGACCGAGCTCCTGAAGAGAATGGAGCTCAACCGCAGAGACTTCCTTCTGCTGTAACGCACCCCGTGATTACTACACATGACCCAGCAGAAACGAACCAGCGCCGAGCTCACCGTTCCGCAATGCGCGAAGCTCTCCGTGCGTCGAACAGGATTACGCGATTTGCACCTTTGCAGCGTGTTGACGGACTTGGCGACCGTGATAGGAGCCTCAGTCCAGAGGTCTGGGATACTCTTCTGTCCACACTTACACCTGACCCTCAACCACCTAGTGCAGGTTCCTCTTTTGCGTCAAATGTTGCATCTCAGAGCGCCGGTGCTACATCAGGCTCCTCTTTCACCACGCCCGACCAAGATCCTGAGGCAATGGCTGACCAGGCCTGTGAGTCGGGTTGCGAAGGCTCCGAAACTGAAGACCTTGATCAGACTCTCAGCGTCCTGGATCGGATTAGAAGACGCCGGGCAGAGATGCGACGTGTTCACGTAAGACTCCCCGAAGCTGGCCAAGACGCCCCAATTGATGGAGGTGCCATTCGGGATAATGGGGCAGTTGGTTCTGATTCCAGACAACGAAGATCCCCGGATGGACTAGTGTCAAGCGATCACCACCACAGGCTCAGGACCTTGCGTCGAGAGCGCTCTCTCCGATCACGTTCTGCTTGGGTGGGACACTTATCCGTGGGCAATGCAGACGATGAGCAAGGACCGGAACGAAACAGACAGAACCGAGAGAGCTCAGCAGCATCAGGCAGCAACACAAACGTTGAAGATGACTGGATGGGAATGCAGCGCATCGTGCGTAGCCTAGCACGACGTGAAGATATTCCCGATGAATGGTGGGCTGAGGCCAGCCTCAGCCGAACCCTACCAGGGGAAGGGACAGAATAAAGAGGGCGCACGGTACCAGTTTGCATTCGATTTGAAGCGGGATATAAAATACCGGGATTACTTGCTACATATATGGTCAGATGGCGTTAAAGGGAAAAGCGAGCAGTGTCGGCAATGGATTGTATCATAATTGTATGAGTTGTTGACTTTTTGGCTCGACAATGAGCAAGGAGAAGATATAATGAAAGTTGACGTTGAATGAACACATACTTGTGGACCGTTGCTTGTGCTACCACATACTGATATGATGGATAACTGCCGGGATTGCTGGTCCATAAAGCGGCCACGATTAGACGCACATCATCGTGAGATCCTGGTCGATCTATCTTGATGTGGCTTGAAGGACCTTGTCTTCGGGACGGCTACGTGCTGCCAACTTGCGATGTGTACAGGTACGGTGAAGCAATACGAGAACATAAGGTATCAAGTTGATATGATTTTCTTTTGTGGTCCAATACATGCTGCTCAGTTAGAGAAATCGCGCTCCATTTGCCGGCATAAGCCTCCCCCGAGACTGTATAAGGGATTGTTGAGCACGGCTGCCGACATGATATATCAAACTCAAAGACGACCCTGCGGCCGAACTATTGATCAAGGGTGAAACCGAATGTCATAACTCGTAAATTGACATGTACAGTACTGGTGAATGCCTCAACTCCAATGTCTGTAGAGGGAGGGCGTGAAGTATCGTCATGGCAGCGTCACGTAATGCCGAGCCAAGCGGACGCGCTTGGAACAAGAAATAAGATTGCAATCTTAGTTTAGTCTGCGGTTCAGCTTACAAGGAAAACAAGAAAAGAGAGTCTCGGTGCACGATATCGATCGACGGTGAGATACGATATCTTTCCCAGCTTGGCATTGACGCCTTGTAACTTAACTCTATCAAGTAAGTCAACTGAAGTCAAACTGAGCTGAGTTATCCGTACCTGCTGGGATGATATGAGACGCATTAACTAGTGGCTTCGAGGGTTGGATCGGCATGGTCCTTGAGAGCAAGGTATTTCAATTGGGCTGTTGGTCGTTGCTGACAGGGAAAGACATAGTTAAGTTGACTAACTTAGTATTTGAGGCGTCGGAGGAGCTGGCTGAAAGAGAATAACCCGGATGGCTGTAGAGTTTGTGTGACGGATGAGTTTCCAAGTTGATCGTTGACGGTGAGGCTTGTTTCGAAGTGTGGTAAGCATAGGTATTCGGCCGTTGTTGGAGTTTATTATAGGACGTACCTCGAGTTATGGACTCGGTACTTTTGTTTAATGATAAGCGGAGACGAGACATGCTGTTGACTTGGAAGAAAATACCAGTCTTGTTGGGTTGGGTATGCCTGTGCCTGTGTCTGAATCTGAATGCATCCATCCACTGCCTTGGCTTACATGGCATGGCATGAACATGAACTGTTTCAAGAGGTGGAGCGTTCCTTGTAAGTGAAGAATTTCAAAACATACTAAGAACTTTGTCTCTTGGAACTGGTGCTGCGAATCGAAGTTGACATCATCATCGAGTCCTAACAATGAATTGTTTTTATAAGTGATTCGTGTTGTTGCTTGTGTCGAGGGTGGAGAATTGAATAGTAGGCGAGCTGGTGGGGATGGCCCTGCAAGTTGAAGCTGGGCGTTGAAGAGCGCTGGACTTGCAGGCGGCACGGGCCCCCGGGCACCCCGTCACGCAGCCAGCACAGCTCAAGGTTAGGTACCATCCATCACCTTACGGGGCTGCCCCAGGCCCTGGGCCGATTCGGGTTGGGTTGCGAGCCTCCCTCCACTGCCTGATGAGTCTAGTCTAGTGAGATGGAGGTGAATATGAGACGAGAAACAACACCTTCAGTCGAGTCCAGTCCAGCGCATGATTGATTGGAGATCAGTGGCTTTTTGGTCCAGCTCCGAATTTCCACCCAGTTTCTTACCTTCCCTTTTTTTTTCTGTCTTTCTCCAAGTTTACTTCATCTTATTTTTTTTAACGACCCTTCCACTCCCTCTCTCCCTCTCTCCCTCTCTCCCTCTCTTAACAACAAACTCTCACGCAATTCAATCCCTTGCCCTTCCGGGTTATTTCATCCTGTCCCTCCTTTAACCCTGGGCTGTTCTGTTAGCGACCGCACGAAACGAAACGAACGAACGGACCTTGTCCATCCCATTCCCCTCCTCGATCACGCTGACGACGTCAACGAAGCTTTCAACGAGCTCAACTACATTCGCCGAACTCGACGATAACAGCTCTATACCGAATCCGACCTCGTATGTAGAAACGAATTACACTGCGCCGCTCCGCTCCCTTCCTTCGATATTCGCCGGGAATGATATCTCCGTCTTGGTCTGAACCTTGTCCTTCCTCCGCCGAACTGCCTCTGCTCTCACCGAGGAGGCATAACGCAGCTTGTCCCGACCAAACCAGAGCATCGTTGAGCTAGAGAGCGCCTGAGAGATAATGCCCGAGCGGCAGTATCACGCCAATGGCCGCGCCGCCGTGGCCTCCCGCGAACGACCCTATACACCAGGAACCCCCTCACGGAAAGACAAGATACGAGAAAGCTCTGCCCTTCAAGATCCAGGGCTCAAGGACTACGTGCGTATATCCAACTACCGATCTCACCGGCGCTTGATCCCGATCCCTGGAAAGTCGGATATCATGATAAGCGAGAGTAGCAGCAGGGTTTAGTACAAAGTTGTCGCTAACGTTTACCTTTTCTGCTTTTAGCGTTTAGGTGAATGCCTCGGAAAAGGTGCTTTCGGATCTGTGTACAAGGCTTTCAACTGGGGAAATGGCGAGGCGGTTGCTGTGAAGCAGATCAAGCTCGCAGATCTTCCCAAGAGCGAATTGCGCATGATCGAGGTGGGTTGTTTCTGAGCTCTACCCTGAAGCTCAATGGTTTGTGATTCGGACGAACTGACATGAGTGAGTGCTGTTTAGAGTGAAATCGATCTGCTCAAGAACCTTCATGTAGGAATCCTGGTCCGAAATGTTATTGTATCTCAAGACTAACAAGCAGTAGCATGACAACATTGTCAAGTACATTGGCTTTGTCAAGTCCGTTGACGCCCTCAACATTATCCTAGAGTATGCGATTCGATTCTGCCTTTGAAGCTCTGGAACTAACAAACCTAGATACTGTGAGAATGGTTCTCTGCACTCAATATGCAAGGCATATGGCAAGTTCCCCGAGAATCTGGTTGGGGTCTACATGACGCAGGTCCTGCAGGGACTACAATACCTGCACGACCAGGGTGTAATACATAGAGATATCAAAGGCGCCAACATTCTCACCACAAAGGATGGCACCGTCAAACTTGCAGACTTCGGCGTCTCAACCAGCACCCTCGCTGGTGGTCAGGATAAGGAGGCACAGGTTGTCGGCACACCATATTGGATGGCCCCTGAGATCATTCAGCTTTCCGGAGCGAGTTCTGCGTCCGACATCTGGAGTGTTGGATGCACTGTTATCGAGCTTCTTCAAGGCAAGCCGCCATATCATAACTTGGCTGCTATGCCTGCTCTATTCGCAATTGTCAACGACGATCACCCCCCATTACCTGAAGGTATTTCTGCTGTAAGTCTCCCCAGCTGTATTTGGGTTCATTCTTTGCTGATCTTGGCAGGCCGCCCGTGATTTTCTCATGCAATGCTTCCAAAAAGACCCCAATCTACGTGTGACTGCTCGAAAACTACTTCGTCATGCCTGGATCACAGGATGTCGCCGAACGGAAGCACCTATATCAAAAACACCAGCCAATTTCAGCGATGCCGTGGAGGAAGTGAAGCAATGGAATAAAGCTCTAAAATCCTCTGGACCAAGACTTCGACAATCGACTGGCTCTGATGCTGGGCCTTCGTCAAGATTTCTCGGTGGAACTCCCGCCAAGGGAGGTCTATCACTTGCAAAACTACGTCCTGGCGCAGGAGCTTTCAGTAAGCCTGAACTAGCTGGTGCGTCAAAGTCTCGGTGTCTGAGTATTCTGCCTAACCCTAACTGTATCACAGATGATGACAACTGGGACGATGATTTTGCGACAGCTATTTCACCAAGCGCACTACAACTGCCGCATCTCAAGCCACAAGACAACTTCGGTGGTCTACTATCGAGTGATCGTCTCAAAGCCTTTGCCTCAGTGAATGATGGAAGAAATGACAGTAATTCGTACGATGACGACTTTGAGGGCGAGTTGATGACAATAAAGGGGCCAGGCCACTGGCAGGACATCGATCCACAGGAGCAGACAATCAGACCATTACCGAAGAAGCCTACGAAATCTTCGGAGCCTGTGAAAGCGCACAGTCGAAATAAATCAAGCTCAAGTAAGGTAACTGGTGCAAGCCGGACCAGATCGCCGACAAAATCAAATCTAAATACCAAGTTCGAGCTTCCACCAAGGCCAGATATCATCTATCGGGAACAAAGTATGGAAGACTTCTCGGATTTATTCGTGGATAACGATAATGTCTTCACTCACAATGCGAATCAAGCTGTTGGACGAGTAAGTTATATGTGTCTGCACCCCCTGCGCTCAAGGCTCACAAAACTACAGAACTCACGACAGACTGATGCACCGCAACTCTTTCACCCGTCTGATCTTACGTCTTTACCGAGGTCAATGCAGGAATCTAGCTCAGGTAGTATGAAGAAGAAGCCTTTGTCTCGGCCATCAGTTCTCCCTGACAGGCCAATGCGACGAACACGATCATCGATAGAAATCCAGAAGTTCGCAGAAGATGACGACGAAGATTTTAGCGACGTTTTCGGACCTGAATCATCAATAGCGGAGAAGGAGGAGAGTGAGAAGGGATCCGAGGATGGAGGCTTGATGCTCATGTCTCGCGTATCGAGCAATTCCTGGTTAGGGGACGACGAAGATGAAGACGACCCCTTCGCATCGATGGACCCAGGATGGGATGAGATGGACTTGGAGGCCAACATTGCCAGAGATCGACATGCCAGGTTAGCCGAGAGAGTAGAGGATTTGGTAAGGTCTCTCAAAACGACTGAGGGTGAGGATGCCCTGGCCGAGTTCTCGGAAGATTTGGTAAGTTTTTGTCGTCCTTCACATTCAGAGTCCAGTTACTGACATAACATAGCTTGCTTTGCTCTGGGAAAACAACGAGGTGAAGAATCTTATCATCAGTGCTCACGGGTTGTTACCGATTCTTGAAATCTTGGAGCCTTGTACCGTCAAAAGTAGGCAGTACATGATCCTGCAGCTCCTGAAGGTCGTCAATGCAGTAAGTTTTGGTATCTATAGTATAATCGCGACCTGCTGACTCTTCAGATCATCCTGGACGATGTGGAAATCCAAGAAAACTTGTGTTTCGTTGGTGGCATTCCCATTATTACCAAGTTTGCTGCGCGCCAATACTCAGATGAGATTCGTCTTGAGGCGGCTGCTTTTGTCCGCCAGATGTATCAAACATCGACATTGACCCTCCAGATGTTTGTATCTGCAGGTGGTCTGAACGTACTGGTTGAGTTTCTTGATGAGGACTACGACGTTACTCGGGACCTTGTTCTTATTGGGGTCAACGGTATCTGGAACGTATTTGAGCTCCAAGGGCCAACCCCCAAGAACGACTTTTGCAGAATCTTCTCACGAAGCAAGATTTTATATCCATTGGCACTTGTCTTGCACCGAGTCTTGGACGAAGAGGGTGAGGACGAGCTTGGTGAGCTCGTCGAAGGACGAATCGTCAACATTTTCTATCTCTTCAGCCAAGCTGAGAACTACGTCAAGGAGGTCGTAGCAGATCGGCAAGTACTGAAGAGTGTACTAAAAGATCTACGGCGCATGACGCCAATACATCAGATCACAATGCTCAAGTTCATCAAGAACCTCTCGATGCTTTCCACAACGATTGAGTCGCTGCACTCAGCCGATGCTATCGAATTCTTGATTGATCTTCTGAGCTATAGCATGAAGAAGGGCCAGACACATTTCCGCGAAATATCTAATCAGGTTCTCAACACGTTATTTAACCTC
>JACCKW010000516.1:0-27199 GCA_013623355.1 Fusarium bactridioides
TACTTTTTAATATTTATATATATTATAAATAGTATAAAAAGTTTTTAAAATACCTATAAATACTTATATATAATATTATTTACCTAACTATATACCTAGGTAACTAGGTATTAAGCTATTATTAAGTATCTATAGGAATTTTAAACCCTACTAGTAACAAGTAGCTTGTATAACCAGCACATTACCTGGCTAGAGGAAAATGTGCCAGAGGACCGCCTAGTATTCATAGATGTTCGCGATGGCTGGGAGCCTTTGTGCAAGGCGTTGGATTTACCGGTTCCGAAGGATGTCCCCTCACCAAGGATCAATGATAGCCAAGCTATTGACAGCTTTGCAAAGAAGCACGTTAATCGAGGGTTGGTCAGGTTGGGGGTGATATTCTTCGTTGTCGGGGCGAGCGCGTGGACTTTTTTCTGGTGAAGTGTAGGTATAGAACGAGGATGTATTTACTTCTTTGCCTTTAGCATGCTATACGACAGTGGTATAAAAGCAACAATTTATTCCAAATCGGCCATCTATCCTCCAACTCTAGTGCATTGTCGCTAATAGACATCGGATTTGGGAGACTAGAAGACTATATATTTGGTAAGGCGAAGAAGCTATGATGTCTCACGATGCCAGGTAGTATCCAAGCTGTCTTGAGTGAGAGATTTATGCGTCCCCTGCTGCGTGTGATGAAGAATCTATGGCACAAAGGAAACAGGGGGCACACCGCCCCGAGGTATCCACTCCACCCAGATAACCACAAAGACACCGTGTTCTTTTGTAATAAATTCTGGGCTCTCTTAATAAGAACTTTTAGAGGAGATGTCTTCAGTATCTGCCGGATCATGTAAGTGCAGTATGTAAGGAAGCCATAGCAGCATTTCAGCTGATTGATGGAACTCAGCCGAACCTGTTGAGTACTGCCATTTGCATTGGGTTTGGGGCAGTCTCAACGGAAACCAGAATTGCAATTTCGGAACTCGGCTACCCGTGCATTGGCCATCTATTTCCCATAAGCCGATAGTGTATCATCTAGGTCCTCGAGGCTTGAGTCTTGAAGCAGTCCCTTCACGCCGTCAAAAGCTCGGAGTGCACGGATATTAGCAGGGGAAATGCCTAATGATTTATGGTCCTCGCCGCAATTCCGGCAATCAGTTAGAGTATCACTGACTTGGGGAAGCGGTGCTCTTTTATTACATTAGGAGATTTAAACTTTTCGGCACCGAGGGACCGATCCACGTCAATCGGCAGTTGGTAAGTTTCTGCCAATCCCAGTAGTTCAGAACTTTATCCAATAAGTGCATAATAATTCCTCCGTATAATATAGTTTTAATTTCTTATAGACTCAACCTTTCTTTACCGCTATGTGAGAAATTTCATTAGCCTTCTCCCATTTCGGAAGATAACAGTCCATATATACCAAGCACCCTCCACTCCATATTTATGCACTATCAACAAGTTCTTCCAGCTTACTTCGGAACGTCCAATATCATCAACATGAAGCTCTTCACTCTCATCTCTGCCTTCGCCACTGCGGGCCTCGTTGCCGCGGACCAGAGGTCTCAACTTGAACATCCCAATTGGCCTCCGAGTCGCTTGAGTGCCCGGGGTAGCACTTGCCCCAAACCCATGGTAAGAAAAGCCCTGGTAGTACATCTTCTAAGGATACAATGTCCTAATACCCTCCAGTGTAAAACACCCGCTAATCAAGATCCAAATGGTCCTCCCGCCTGCGGCGATTCATACGCAGCGTGCAAGTTCGACCAATTCCCTTGCGACCAGTACTTCAGTCCCAAGGTTACCGACACTCACCATTGCTACTGCATTGTAAGTCCCACTTCTTCAATTTGGAGATTTGTCTGACCACTTTGTAGTTGGCCAACAAGCAGGCAATGAATGAGTATTGCCAGTCACTAGGATTCAAGAGTGGTACCAACCCTTGGAAGTACTACTACGCCGTTGAGTGTCACGGCGCTGCCAATGACCAGGTTTGTAACCAGGATTGTCATAACCAAGGTCGGGGCAATGGTAGAATCGACAAAGCTCATCCGAATGGAGCGTGTGCGTGCGACAAGCCTAACCCGCCTTATGATACATGCAAGCAGTCTTGAGGGATAACCCGTAAATAGCTTGATCGAGCCAGCTCTTGACTTCTATTAGGCTGACGAAAAGGCCTGTGTTTATAATTTCGATTCTCTACTCAATTTACAAGTATTCTTTTGGTGCATTCATCGATTTGGTGAGGCGAGGTGATTGTGACTGCAACGCCCGATTGAAGCGTTTAAGAACCCAATGTCAAACGGGTCATCGTCGTGAGTTTTCACTAGTCATGACACCTGTGAAGTTGGCTTTGACTTGTATCGAGCATTTGAGCATTTTTCATTATTTACCAGATCATCATTGGCACTAAGTGAAGCCAAGAAGCATTGAAAACGTAAACCCTGCACTAATTACTTAGATATTATTCCCTGACGAAAATTTCGCCACTCTTGCCTTACGGCCGCCATTCACACTTATACTGTACACAATCACCTTTAGTGCAGGATTGCCCACGCAGCGACTGTAGCGCCTGTACCATTACCAGCTTTGGCATCCACCGCATCCAAAGCCTGGTTCCCTGCGATCAGCAACGTGGCGTATCGAGACAAAGGAACAGGCTCCGGGAGAGTGACATTAGTAGTGTTCCCCGTAGGCATGACGACGGCGTCTAGATTATCCGTCTTCGCGTTGTATGCATCCGAGAGCTTGACTTTCTTTATGGACACAACAACATCATATCCAGAGTTGTGGCTCGATGTCCCATAGGCCTTTGCCGGATCATCGATGGTTTCGTTGTGGAATAGAACTGTGACGTTGACAGGTGGTGCATCCGCCCAATCGAAGTAGAAGCCCTTGACCTTAGATCCAATATCCTTTTTGGCGAGAGAAACAGTCAGTGAGCTGACATCAGCGGCCTTTGAGGGCTGCCACTTTGTCGAAGTCGCTCCGTCAACAGCCGCGAGAGGAAACTGTCCCGGTTCGTACGAGTTGGAAGATTGTACGGGGCGACATTGAGCAAGATTGCCATCGACAGTGTTGACACTGCCTATTTGTCTGTTCTTAATAACAACAGGCTCGTCAAATGACAAATGATGAAGTGCAGAGTCTCCTTGCTTTCCAGTATAGACCGCAATGCTCTTATTTGCGTACCAAGAATCCGCAACATCAAGAGGTTTAGTCGTCGCATGTCGAGAGATAGTAGTATGGGTGTAGTTCGACCAAGCAGAAATAGGCCAACCACGCCAGTAGAATGTTCGATACTTGAGGTACGGAATCTGAGGGGGCAGGTTCGGGTTCACATGAAGACCCTGATCAGGCATGAGTCGCAGGCCGAGGTACCCAAAAATGTTCACTTGGTTAGCGCCTCCATGCCCAGTGAGGAAGGGATACGCCGGATGCGTGCCACCATTCGTGGTAGCATTGTCAACCAACTGTTCGGAAAGCTGATAGAATGGAGGTCGTGTATAGGGCTTGTACGAATACTGTGCATAGGTATATGCGGAGCAGCCAGATGGTGAGAGCTCGTCGGCTACGATGGAGTAGATTGCCCAGGTCATGGCCGGCCCGTCGGGGGACTGCTTGTTCGCGTACTGGAATTTGAGTTAGCGTTACGTTATGGTAGTGCTGTCAGAGAACTTACGTAGTCCAGATCGTCAAGTCCATTCTGGTCAGTGTAATTATCGTTGTAACCCAGAGGAAAGCTCATGAGTACTACGTCAGCTTGCTTGACGATAGCACTGCCGTTCATAGTCGTAAACTCCAAGGTTATGCCGTTTTCTCTGATGAAGAGCACATCAGAGGCTATCTCGTCCTGCGTCTTGTTCTCCGTCATTCCGAACTGTCGGCGGATCTTGTTGGCCTGGATCAAGGTCTCGGAAGCAAGTGCCATGGTGAAGCCGCCGGCATCGACATGGTTCGCATACTCGTCCTATGGCAAGTCAGTATTCGAAGCAAAAGTAAATGGTTGACCGGACGTACGGGATCAGTCATGTTCGTGATAGTCCACGACGATCCATTGGGTTTGAGCAAATCCGCAAAGAGGTTCGCGACGGAGTCGTAAATGGGCAGCAGCGTCTCCTTGAAGAAGTCCGTATCACCGCTCGTAACCCACTGATTCACCAAAGATATCCCAATATCGCCATTTAAATGATACTCATAGTCCCAGCAAGGACCAGTCGCAGTACAATTCCCAAACCGACCACTAGTCCACGGATACACAGCCGCTGACTCCGAAAACTTAGTCTTGTTTTGAGAACCAGCATAAGAAGTCGCGATGTTCTTCTTGGCCTGTTCGTACTTGGCAACGCGGTAGTTCGTTATACGCTGAGCAGCTTCTGGGTGCGATGTTGTGAGACCGGGCTGCATGAAGAGATCTGCGTCCCAGAAGACCAGGCCGGCGTATGAGTCGGATGTAAGCCCGCCGACTGAGATACTGTCGACGTTGACGGGGGCGCCTGAAACTGCCTTTTGTGCATTTTTGCCGACTGTATTTTGGAGGAGATAGTATGTGTTTGTGACGGCGATGATAGAAGAGTCAATGATGTACTCATCATTAGGGAGCGTGTCGTTCTCAGGAAAAGCGTAGCTATCCACAGAGTCACTCGGCATGACACTCTCCCATTCCTTGACGTGTGAAAGAAGAGATTTCTCGTATCCCTCCTCCATCGCTTTACGCGAAGCCTCCTTCGCAATCTTTTCAGGATGATCGAAGGCGTCGGAGGAAGCAGCTCCTACGTATTTGGTGATATGAACAGGGACACCAGCGGAGAACTTGACAGGAATGGCTTGTGCGATAGATGATTGGTTAGTGTGCACATACGGCTTTCCATGGACCAATTTTCGTTGAGACAGGTCGAGGCCCTTTGATCCGTTGACTTGTGCGTAGATGTAGGCGGTCACATTGGCGATTCCCACTGGTCGTACAGCTGAGAATATGGCGCCGTCGTCATCTTCGCCTGACTTCACAAAGTCTGAGCGCACTGCCGAGTATCCATCAATCACATTGACAACCGTCGCTTTGGAATTAAGGGATGGGACTATTGTTAAATCCACGATCGCCTGGTTGACATGTAGTTTGTGTGCAAACAGCCGGTAGTTGATCTCATAAGAGCCCTTCTGACCCTTGGGCTTCCACGTATACGACCACTCCAAAACGCCAGCCTTGAAGTCATAAGTGGACGTCAAGTTATGAACAGTTCGGTTATCCACAGTCGCATCGAGATAGACATCATCTCCTAGATCAAGAATAAGTCCGCTCCAATGAGGAACGCCACTAATCACACTCTCATAGCCATACTGCAAAAGCCATGGAAAGTTTGTTCCGTTCGTCTTTGGCTGCGCATCGTAAAAACCTGCGATGGTAGCAAAGGTTTGACGCCGCGAGAAGAGCGGCCAGCCGTTGATGACGCCACCTTCTTCGTCGACATCGATCTCAAAGAACGGGCCGGCTGCGGCAACGTTGATGCCGAGATAGCCGTTTGCTACCGACCCGCGAGATTGATAGTGGCCTTGGTCGAGATTGGTTGTACTGAGGAGCCAATTGTCGTTGTCCCAGGTTACGCCGGGAAATGAGGTCTCGTAGATGTTGTTGCTGGCTTTAGCTGAGTGATTTGATTTGCTATGACGTTGATAGCATTTTTTAACGCGATCATGGTTGGGGGTACCAGTTGCCAGCGATGCTGAAGAGAGAAGCGCCAAAATGGCATAATTAAGATACTGTATCAGAAAAATCAGTATTCAAGTAATTTAAAAAGATAAGGAGGAGTTATTGTAAGAATGTCGAGTTTGATGAATTTCACGGTTTGTATTCACGTACTGAGGAAAGCATGGTGTCAATTACACCATTTGGTGATGTGCCCTAGGCAGCCAGTAGAATTTACCGGAGTGTTTTTGTATACCTTAGGCAAGCTACGATATGTAAGAAATCTGGAAAAGAAGTCTTAAAGACCTTGAATAAGAATTTGATCCTGTATTTGACATGTCAATGAAAATAAGCAAGAATTTGAAGACCGGGAATCAGACGATGCCAAAATCTTGCTAACGGTATTTGTTCAAGACTGCCAAGTCGGCCCGAGCTTGGCGCCCATCATTTCCTGGTTAATCTAAATTATGTCATTATTCAGTGGTTGATTGGTGATCCGGAGTAAGCGGCATTCATTGAATAGCGGGGAGTGACGATGTTGCGGGCAACGTTCTGGTGCCTCAATGCTAGACCACCAGATGTTAATTCATCCAGAAATCATTTTTTGCTGCATAGTAAAGGATATAGATTATATAGAGTGGCATTGTATTAAAAAAAAAATCCTCCGTCACTTCTTCGTCCAGCTAGACCCTTTGTGCATTTGCTCCTCCATGTTGAGGACGCAGATATTTTGTACCGCGGACTCGAAAGCATAGCTCTGTTACAATACTAATTGAGACGCGCTCAACACCACAGTTGTACGTATTGCAATAAATATTAAGACATAAAAATTGACGTAGTCAATGTATTTATCATAGGATAACGAACCTTAAATAAGTGATCTTTTCGATTACCTGCATCGTCTGGGCGACTTACCCTACACAGCTGGATCCGTAGGATTCTGGCCAATCACAGCCGATCGTGCGTATTAACCGCAGAGGGATCAATCGACAAGCCCGCAGAAGTAAAACTGCGAGACAACAAGCGATGGATATCTAATAACCTCTTATCCACAACGAAGAAGACACCATAAATTGGTATGGCAAGGAATGCAGACGGAAATAATACTTTGTGATCCCCATGAGAGGAACGAAGTCTGCATGATACCATCTCAATGTTCAATCAATCGTTGATAAACCTTGGCCTTAGAAAACGTCTCATGTGAAGATCTGACTCAAGATGGGTGGCGCGGATTCCCGTGTCAGATATATATTACAACCCCGCGGACAGCGTCTGGCCGAGGATAAAATGGGTATTCACGGCTGCAGAAGTAAATTTCAGGCAGGAGCTGAACGATAATCCTGGTCAGCCAAGTCAGCCCTGAATCTCCCTCGCAGGGCGCGGAAACCGACAAGAAATTGCCAGAACGGGAAGCTGCCGAAATCCCGTTGGTGCACTGCCACAATCCGTCCAAGCCACAAAATGTCTGTGCCGCCAAGGGACTAGAATCTGTCTGGAACATCCCCCCCGCCGTCCACTAGAAGTTGCAACGTTTTCGCTTGACTCATCACAGCCCTACAAATTACACAATTCTAACAGTAAAGCAGAATCTTCCAGGCTGTGTTGAAGCCCCTTTCCCTTCCAGGGAAACATGTGCAACCTGTTAATCAAACATCCTCATTACATAAGAGAAATGAGACATCCTTCTCGCCCCCCGACGTCAGCCCAACCAAACTAACCCGGCTGTCGGCAAGGACTACAAACTCAATCTCTCATGACCAAAGCACGGCACAACTTGCCGTCTGCTCATCAAGTCAGGGGGAGAAACCTGCCACTTAGCCGGACCCAGTCCCCTGAAACCCACCCGCTGGCATTGACTCTAGCCCAGTAGAGTCTAGCCCTGAAAATCCAATACGAGCGAAAATACGACGCGACAAACCAAAATGCTTCGTCGAGCCCATAATGCGGCGCGGTCTAAGTAAGCGCTATTAACGGTCCAGACCATATTACTTGTTCCTGCTCGCGTGCTCAAACCGTACTAACGCACTGCCCAAACCATGTTCGGTCGGGTAATGAGGCTAGGCACTATGGGGTAATACGGGAGGAGGGAGGCCCTTATTTAAGAAAAAGGGTCTTGGCTCCCTGTTTCTAGTTTCTCTTCCTTTTCTCGCTTTTTAGTCAGCACGTCACTCAAGATGGCCCCCTTCAGGAGGATATGCTTGCTATATGCCTCGAAATTAGCTAACCAACGCCTTGCGTTCACTCTGACTCTATTAGCAGTATGTGCTGCTAAAGGAGTGCATCTTCATAATCACAGAGCTTCGGTGACGCCCAAGCGCATGCTTCTCTTCTTTTTCTCCTTCTTTACTCAAGATGTCCTCCTGCTTCTTTTAATCAGACTTCTCCTGAGCCATTGGGTGCCTAGTGCTGCCAAGCCACGGAGGATCGTCAATACACTCGCGTTCTCCTTGATGACCTACAACACTCTCATTTGCACTGTCTCAGTTTCATTTTATCTAGTCTCGGGATCTGAAATTCACTGGCGCAATATCGCTTTCATGGCCGACCCAACGGCGCAGGCCATTATTCTGTCGGGTCTAACAGCCTTCATCGGTGTCTTTTGTGTCTTCGCTTGCTTAGCCGCATTACTTCAGGTCGCTTGCTACACTCTATTCGGCTGGGGTGGAGACCTCGTCAATTGGCCTCTTACTTTGATCTGTCGCCAATTAGGTCATCGATTTAGCTACGATGCGGTATGGCAACAAGAAGACCTCTCATGGCTCGACATCGAGAGCACCCCCTATCACGACAAGGAACCCAAGCGAAAGCTCAGCTCGCCCTCGGTCTCGCTGTTGAGCTCACCCAGAAGCTCTAGAGGAGGTTCGCCAGTACGAAGATCTAGACTCGGCCGTTTTCTACGCATACTGCCTTATCCCATTGTTACTCTTCTATTAACGGCACTCTTTATCCTTACTTGTATTCGACCCAAAGACCCTTCCCTGATCTTTCTTTCTTGGACTACTGGACTTTTACCATTCATCGACTTTGCCTCGTCGCCGTTCCTCGATAATCTTCCATCGGTTTTCGGAAAGGGAGTACAGCGAAGCTGGGACGATCGAAGCGCACTTGTACGGCCGACACCTTTGAGGTGGCTTCCGATGGACATACCAGCCCTGGACGGTTTCAAAGACTGGTATCTCGAGCAACCGCACTATAGCGCCAAGGCCGACCCTATGAGAGTCTCAAATCTCGACGAGCCCTTACGCGATTCTCTCCGGGGGAAGTTAAAAAACCTCAACATCCGACATGTAGTTCTATTCTTCCTGGAAAGTACCCGGCATGATGTATTTCCCATCAAGAAGGGTGGTCTAGTATGGAATCGATTTGCCGATACATTCCCTCATGGACTGCCACAAGAGGTTCAGGAGAAGCTTGCAAACTTAACACCAACAGCAAACTTCATCACAGGCGATTACTCAGACGGTTTCGAACATGCTAGTAAACCAAGACGAGGAGGGATTCGCTTCACCAACGCACATACCTCTGGAACATACACCCTCAAAAGCCTAACAGGTTCAATCTGCGGCATATCCCCCCTAGCTGCAGATTTCAATCTGGACTACAGCCACCATATCTACCAGCCTTGCTTGCCGCATATTTTCAACGCACTCAATAAAGCAGAGGAGAAACAAGCCCGCACAAAGGAAGCTAGCCAAAAGGACAAGTGGAAGTCCTACTTTTTCCAAGCAGCGAAACTCAACTATGATGGCCATGGTGCTTTGATGTCCGCGATGGGATTCCCAGATGAGGGCATAATTGGCCAGGAATATCTTCGCAGCGCGAACGCAAGACACGGAGCAGTTACGTTGGAAAACATTAACGACTTCGCTTTTGAAGAAGATCCGCTGGAGGACTATATTACCGACGTCTTCAAAAACGCCAACACAGAAAACAATCGCGTATTTCTAAGCCATATCACTTCGACCAGCCACCATCGGTTTCACATGCCCAAGAGAGAAAAGTATACACCTCTAGCCAACGGTGGCCATCTCGATATGATGTCAAGATATATCAACACAATTGGATACGAAGACAGGTGGATTCGCAAGGTCCTTGATATCTTGGATAAGCAAGGTGTTGCCAATGAGACCTTGGTCATCTTTCAAGGCGATCATGGTGTATCTCTCCCAGAGAATGATATCGCCTCACCATACTATAACCCCAATGTTGGTGTGGAGCATGTGCCGTTGGTCCTCTCCCATCCCCAGCTGCCAGCTTTCGATGTGGATGAGGGTGTGCATGCAACTCAAATCCTTCCCACGATCCTGGATATCCTCCTCGAAACAGGCTCACTGAGCAAGACGAGTCGCCAGGCAGCCCAAGACTTAATACGGAATTACGAAGGACAGTCGCTTCTTCGGCCATTAGCTACTGGCAATGGGCAATGGCAGTTCACCATCACCAACCCTGGCCGTGCTATGCTTAGCATCCGAGATGGACGATATCCAGAGCGCCATCTTGTTGTGCCGATAATAGAACACGTGGCTTGGAAATTGGCGGACTTGACAAAAGACCCCTATGAACATAACCCTGTACAAGCACTAGATTTTAGGTCTTTCTTACAAGAGGTAGAACAGAGGTTCGGGAGAGAGGTTGCCGAGTGGGCGGAAGAAGGTGCATTTATGACGAGATGGTTCGTTAAGGAAAACAGCAAGCGTTGGCGTTTTGATCTTTAAGATTTATGTATAATATTACCCAGAAAGAATAGACGAAACATATATACATGGTAAGAAATTCATACTATGGTAGACCATCTTTTTTGCAAGGAGCAAGTGACGTATCAATGTGGCAAAAACCAGCGCTCGTACCGACTTTGTATAGTTTGATGGCTATGTTGCTTGCGATAATCTCATCTGGTAGTAGGGCGGCCTTGCCGGACTTCCCCGCTGCCCTGTTCTATCTTGTTCTCCTCTTCAGACTCCAACTTATTCCCCGCCTTCCTATCCACAGGATAGCCATATGTAGCATTTAGGGCCTCCCAGATCAAGTTATAAATCATGTCACAATCATTGGCCTCTCATTGCTCCTAACCATGGGGGCCACTGGCTTTCTTGATGAATAAGTAAAGAATGCCTTTGTATTCTTTGTTGGTCTCCTGGGTGCCATTCTTTCGCCATGCGATCTCGCGGTATTGGTCGCGATTGTCGAGGTCTTGTTGTAGCTGGAGGGACTTGTCGGAGGCACTGGAAGCTTTGAGGAACCACTTAACCATGCCGTGGTAGGCAGTTGTTTCATGATTGGCGAGTGGTCTATATACCCTAATTAGCAAGCTTTGAATGTGTAGCTGGTGGGGGATACTACTGACCGAAAGAGAGTGAGCGTAGTCGCTTCAGCCGCGACATTGGTCCACGGACAGGGCCGGGCCTAGCATGCTAGAAACAGGAACTTGGACAAAAGCGTATGTCGCAGAACTACTCGTTCTCCATCGCTAAGCATAGTAGGTACGTAGATACTAGCCAGGTACATAACCGAACGTAAAGAAGCAAGGGGCAAGAAAACTCGGACCTGAATATAGGGCGTTAAAAATAAACTCAGCAAAAGATAGCCTTAAACTTAGTGAAGATATCCTAAATTTATCCTAAGTTACCTAGGTCTTTTTATCACCTGGGTTAGAGATCCTGAGTTTTAAGCCTGTACAAAGCCTTGCTGACGATTATCGCCAAATTCTGACTGGTAGGGCGCCACCTTTGCGATAATTGGCTGTAAGTCACGAATATTGATTATTTTGCAAGGATCATGAGACTGTTGCCTGCGAAAGTGCACAACCAACAGACAGAGCTGAAGATTACCCCGCTCCATTGTTTTCCGTCAGATTTCTTCCTTCAAACCCAACAGACAAGACTTCGACGCATCAGCAAAGTACCGAATAGCCACCAACGCCGTTTCCCTGTTGTTACACTGGCTCTGCTGCCTTCTCTCAGGCACCGGAGATCTCCGCGACTGACCCAGAGACGATCGCCGGAGCCTGGGGCGCAGCATATCGTCAATCACGGACTAGGTAGTCTAGCTTAATCGACGGCTTTCCAGTATGAACTTTTCGGATGATGCTAGGGCCTTATTAAACACCTCCGATGCGCTTGGGAGCTCTGCAAGCTCCTACCCGCCTCGCCCCAGTGACCGCCGTGGCTTCGAGATCGCTATCATTTGCGCCTTGACCATTGAAGCAGACGCAATCGAAGCCAGGCGACCCTAATGCCTACTCAACAGGGGTGATTGGTCGCTTCAATGTTGTCCTCGCATACATGCCTGGAATGGGCAAAGTCAATGCTGCTACTGTGGCTGCCAACTGCGGGAAAAGCTTTCCAAATATCAAGCTTGCTCTCGTTGTCGGCATCTGTGGTGTCGTTCCGTTCAGCCCTTCTAAGGACGAGATCATCCTAGGCGATGTCATTATCAGCAGTGGTGTCATCCAATATGACTTCGGAAGACAACTACCCGAGCGCCTGGTCCGTAAAGATACGTTGCTAGACGTCCCCGGTAGACCCAATCTGGAGGTTCGGGCAGTCCTAGCAAAGTTGAACGGACTCCGACACCGCCGCCAGTTGAGCGCTAAGATTGAAGGCTTCCTGGATGTTCTCCGTCAGGATCCAGAACTTCATGCTGAGTATCCTGGATCAACGGAAGATAAGCTTTTTGAGGCTACCTACCGTCATGCGGATGATCAGAGGTCATGTGAGCAGGCTAGATGCCAAGGCACCCTGGTTAAGAGAAACCGCCTATCGACTACAGATGTCCTTCCAAAGCCTGCTGTCCACTTCGGCTTGATAGCTTCTGCAGACACAGTTATGAAGTCTGGGGAGGATCGTGACCGTATCGCTTCGGCGGAAGACGTTATTGCTTTTGAGATGGAAGGCGCTGGTGTCTGGGATAGCTTCCCATGTATCATCATCATCAAAGGCGGATGTGACTACGCTGATAGTCACAAAAACAAAGTCTGGCAACGATATGCAGCAGCCACGGCTGCAGCTTGTGCGAAGGGCTTTCTCAGCTTTTGGGTTCCGTCAGTCACTCAAGGTTCGTAACAGCTAGTGTTTGATGGGAAGTAATTAATTGTGTTTCAAGATGTCGTTTGTCTAACTGTAAACCTCAAGAGACGCTGCTCTTTAGCAGATCGAGAATATTTTGATCCAAGAAAACGACTCGCTGGAGAACCCGTGACACAGGGATCGAACATCGGTAAGGCTAGCCAGTGAGCGTGTTCACGGAACCCTATCGCTAAAACGAGCCCTTAGAACAGACAGCAATCCCCCCTCAAACGGGAGTGAATGAGACAACTAGTTAGTACAACCAGGCCATTCACCATTCTGACCTTCTGACTCACGTATGGCAGAATCTAGGTCTCACTACCTACCTCTGCCGAGGAACAAGAACTTTACAGGTCGTGAGGGAACAATCACTGAACTTCAAAAGCTTCTGTTCACAGACCCCAATGGCCAACGGGTCGCCCTAGTCGGTTTGGGCGGCGTTGGTAAGACGCAAATTGCTCTTCAGCTTGCACATCTTGTGAAGAAAGACAATCATACAGACCGTTGCTACTCCGTCATATGGATGCCTGCGTTGAGCATGGCGAGTTTCGAACAAGCCTGCACCAAGATGATTAGCGAGTTTGGCATCCAACGGGCTAATGAAGAGGACCCCAAAGAAACATTCAAGAGGTTCCTGAGCTCAGAAAAAGCCGGAAAGTGGTTTCTAATTATCGATAATGCAGATAATATCGAGACTCTGTACGGAACGGCTGAGGCCCCGGGTGGCATCGACGAGTTCATACCAGACTCCGAGCATGGTTACATTTTGTACACAACCCGGTCTCGTGAGGTTGCCGTTAGCGTTGCACACAACAATGTCGTCAAGCTATCAGGAATGGACGATGAGGATGCGGAAGCCCTCTTGCATGGCTCATTAATTGAAAAGGACCAGATGCAGGATACAGTTCTGATCGACAAGCTCTTACACAAGCTCGCCTATCTACCGCTTGCCATCACGCAAGCCTCAGCATACATGAAGGTCAATGAGATCTCAGTCCAAGAGTATTTCCGTCTGCTCCAAAACACAGACCAGGATATGGTAGAACTACTAAATTGTGGGTTTCATGATAGCTCTCACTACAACTCGTCCCAAGGCGCCGTGGCAACCACCTGGATTGTGTCCTTCAAGCAGATCCGCGCTCTACATGAAGACGCTGCAACAATTCTCCGTGTTACGGCGTACCTTGAACCGAAAGCCATACCTCGAACCTTATTACCGCCTTTGGGCTCTGAACAAAATATGACCCGTGCTATTGGTACGCTCTGCGGATACAGCTTCTTGAGTAAACGAGAAGATGGCGAGACATTTGACATGCACAGTCTCGTGCACCTTGCAATAAAAAGATGGAATGAAGAGGAGGGACTTGAAGCAGGAACACGACAGATGGCATTCGCACATCTTGCTGAGGTCTTCCCAGACGATGACTGGGAGGACCGTGAGTTATGGCGGCAGTATATGCCACATGCGCTGAGACTCCTAACAAGCACGGATGGTACCAATCCTGGAGAGCGATGCCTACTCGGAGATAAGGTCGGCCTATGCTTGCTGATTGACGGACGGACAAGACAGGCAGTGCATATCTTTGAGTCTGTGTTTGAGGTCGAGAGGACAACCTTGGCAGAAAATGACCGTAATCGACTGGCGGGAGAGTTCCATCTTGCGCGGGCCTATGCATCTAATGAGCAGACAAAACAGGCAATTGAACTTCTTGAGCAATGTGGTCAAAATGAGAGCAGGCTTAGCAGAGAATGACACACTTCGGCTGGCATCAGAGCATACACTTGGAGTAACTTACCTAAGGAATGGACAAACAAAAGAGGGAGTTGAACTGCTTGAGCATGTTGTTGCAGTTGGGGCGGGCGTCCTATCAGAGGACCATCCTGAACGGCTGGTATTAGAACATTCACTTGGAGTAGCTTTCCAAGACAATGGACAAACAAAAGAGGCAGTTGAACTGCTTGAACATGTTGTTGCACTAAGCGCAAAGGTATTTCCAGAGGATCACCCAGACCGGCTGGTATTAGAACATTCACTTGGAGTAGCTTACCAAGAGAACGGACAAATAAAGGGGGCAATTAAGCTGCTTGAACATGTTGTTGCAGTCAAGGCCGGCGTACTCTCAGAGCACCATCCTAACCGGCAGCTATCAGTAAAGTGGCTGCAACACTGCTATGATATGTTAGAGAAGGTCAGCGTTCCAGGAGGGTCAGACAGTTGTGAAACTATTGATTGAATGTATATGGAGATGATTGCTGCCTATAAGGTTAAGCTTTGGGCTGTAAATACAGATAATAAATAATAATAAAATATTTTTTCCTTTAATATAAGCTTTTATAATAACTAATAAATTTTATTATAAGCCTTAGGGTATTATAAAGGAAAGAGATTAAAAGGTATATAAAGGGATATAACCTTAAGTTTACATCTCTACATATATACTATAACATAACTCTACAAATAACATGTGGACAGCAAAGCGAACTACACAGTTACTTTCAATATCTGCTCGGAAGCTGTAGATCAGTAGTAGTTTATAAATTTGCATCCATTATTCGTCAATTCTTCCGGTCCCAATCAGCACTTATCCACTTAGCTGCCGTAGATGTTTCGCTGGCAGCTAGAAATCACCGCGGCACATCGTAACACCTAAGGTGTAAAGGCCGTCTGCATCAAAAGCCTATGTCTTAACTGCTCTCGCCTTACCACATAGCTCCTGACACCGTTGGTAGGTACTCCATTATAACTAAATACACTAGAAACAAGAAGGAAGAAGCAGGGTTACAAAAGCTGTGTTCACGGCAATAATATTATAACGCGATGCTACAAGTATATCGTGATGCTGTGAACTACAAAGGGTTGCATAGATAAGAGAGTTCAGAAAATAGTTGGCATGCCGTAGGATCGAGAAAATGCCATCCAACCATCCAATCAGGATAGTGCTAGACCCGTCATGAAGACTTCGCATAATACTACCCTTTTTCTCAAAATGGCTCCTTGGGCGGAGAACCCACCAAAAAAGCATGATTTTTCTTCAAAAACAGCTATACGGAACATGGTCTACCGAATGAAACCGTGGTTTCCTGGCCATTTTGCCTATTATGGCTAATAGCAGCCAGATGGCTATATAAGATAGTCACCTATTGATTGCATGATGAACAACCAAGTTGACCAAGCTGGTTTCCATGTCATGAATTAATTTACTAGCAACAAGATTATTACAAAATGTTGTCAAGGACAGTCTATTTCGCAACTCTCGGTGCTCTTTTCGCGTTCAAGGTTTCGGCTCACGGCCACGTATCTGAGGTTCTCATCAACGACAAAAGCTACTACGGCCACGACCCCACCAAAGTCCCCTACGTAACTCAGCCAGACAGCATCACCTGGACGAACGGCGCCAAAGACAACGGCTTCGTGACCTCCACCGCAAGCGCATTGGCGTCTCCAGATATCATCCGCCACCTCAACGCCACCAATGGGCTTCTGACCGCCGACGTCGCTGCCGGTACGACCATTACGGTGCGCTGGTCGGACTGGCCAGAAGCCCACTGGGGGCCCGTTCTGGATTACATGGCGCGCTGTCCGAACGACGATTGCACAAAGATAGACAAGACCAAGTTGAAGTTCTTCAAGATCGATGAGTTGGGACAGTTGACGAGGGGAACTGTCCCTGGTCAGCCGGGGTACTGGGCGAATAATAAACTCCGTGATGAGGACTTTTCATGGAACATAATTATCCCGGCTAAGCTGGCTGCTGGAAGTTATGTCCTGAGACATGAGATTATCGCGCTTCATGCGGGAGGTGCACAAGGGTCAACTCAGATGTATCCTCAATGCATCAACCTGATTGTCAAGGGAGATGGTACCGCACAGCCTGAAGGCGTGCTTGCGACGGATCTTTACTCTTCTAAGGATCCAGGGCTGCTGCATAATGTTTTTGTGGATGAGTGGAGTGATGCGAAGTACATAATTCCGGGACCTTCGGTTGTCAAGTTTTAGGACGATTGGCTTAGCGGCCAGGGAATCGGGATTCACCAAGGGTCTTGACCTACTCTAGGCCCAGAGTGTAGGAAGACTTGTAACATTAAATCAGGTACTAAAAATACTTGGTCTAAGATCCTCTTAGTCTATAGTAAATTATAGTAAATTTAGCCAAGTTTACCTAAGGACTTTTATCACTTAGAATAGAGGTCCTAAGTTTTAATGCATCCCCTTGTCTGGTATGAGTGGCGCAGCGCTCTTTTAGGAAATAGAGCGCTTGTCATTTATCGATCCAGCGATCCCAACCATCTCATCAAGCAAGCCGCAGCGACTCGCATCTGGGCCCACGCCGCACAAACATACCTCGCCATAGTGACAATCGGGTGGAAGCCGGAGACCTCAAGTGTCCGCGAGAGTGCAAGCGAGGTTCTTCGCCTTCTCCAAGAGCTTGAGGACCCTGCGATCTTACGCAGCGCAGTGCGGCCGTTTTGCGTGGCCGGGTGCGTCGCAGATGTGAGGCATGAGAAGGGATTTAGGGACCTGGCGGCGGCGTCTGGGTCACTACGGTGCTCTGGATGGGCGGGAGAGCCGCTTCTGGTTTTGGAGTGTGTGGAGTACGAGATGAGGGCTTGGTGCAGAGTGGAACATGGCTGCGTGCTTTCGAATAATGGGCGCGCCTGTGTTATTGCTATAAAGCCTGCTTGGTGATGATAAAACCCAGCTATCAATTGATTTACTTGACGCATTAGCTCTCTGGTAGGGGGGCAACGACCATGAAGAAGAACATGGGGTAGTGATATATTGGGTACCTTACTGTGCTGTCTTATTCGCAGGACTCGTGGCACTAAACTCTATATCGATAAACTTTATATTGTCCTTTTTACTTAAAAGCTCTAAGTTTATTGCTGAATATTATTTAGACTCTTGTAGAGGATAGGAGGACATTTTGCCACACGCCTCTTTTTCATCTTTATTTCTCAACCTTACCCCACCATTTCTCCACCTCAATCTTTCCCCAAACAGCATCCTGCCGCTTACCCCAACCTTGGTCCCATATCGCCAAAACAATCTTCAACTAGCGCCTTTCTCCACACTACTTGTTACTACCATATTCCCTTCGGCATGGATGCGCTCACCAAGAAGCAGGTCGCCAACTGCCTCGCGCGACACGACGTGCATGGAGATGAGAAGAACCAGGACCCTGATCAGGACGAGCCCAAGCCACAGTCTCAGCCTCAGTCCACAACAGCTGCTGAGACTGCCAACTTGGTTGAACGTCTCCCTATGGAGCCAAAGAGCGAGGCCATTCCCGAGCTCAAGCTTACCTCGGACAATCTTGCCATATTGACCCAGCAATGGAGCCGCAAGGCCTCCAAGAAGGCCAAGTCCGTTTGCTCCAATGCAGCATCACATGGTACCGCCTCTGGCCTAAGCCGCGACGCTTCAGTCTACATACCACCTCCTCCCTCTATTCCCGACCCTGCCGACGAAAATGACTGGGTTTTGAAGAAGTATCCCGGCCTTGGTATGTAACTTACTCCCTGAATATGAGTATATTAGTGCTAAACTAGTTATAGATAGGGTTTCAAAGAAAGGAGTCAGTGCTGCTGTCACTTATGCCGCGCTCAGAGAAATGGGGGACTGCGACTAAAGTGTCAACGGACGTGGTGTATTATATACAGAAGAAATTAGTGGACAAGACCTAAACCTCGGTAAGACTTGTCGGCGTCACTGCCAGCTCCTCCTGTTGCTTGCTCAAAGCCTGAGGGAAAGGCGTCAGCACTGGAGAAATATCACCCCACCACTTATCACCATAGCGTTTATACCAATCAATCGTCGTCTTGAGCCCTTCATCAAAACTTGTCTTTTGTGTCCAACCTAGCATCTTCAGTTTGGTAGCATCAACAGCGTATCTCTGATCATTGAACGGACGGTCGTGAGTATGCTTTACCCAGTGCTGGAAGTCGTTCGTGTCTTTGATATCCATACCAATCTCGGTGAGAATAATATGACAGAGTTCGACATTGGAAATCTCGTCGCTTGAGCCGATGTTGTAGATTTGACCGATCTCGCCTTTGTGAAGAATAGTATCAAAGGCGTCAGCAGCGTCTCCTGCAAAGAGATACCGGCGGGTTGGGCTGCCGTCTCCATGAAGGATCACGGGTTGACCGCGGTGAAGTAGTGAGATAAACTTGGGGATAATTTCTACCACCAAGATTAGAGTCGACGCAACGGAGAAAAAGGCGAGAACTTACTCTCAGGGTACTGATGTGGTCCATAAACATTATTACTCCTCACGATGACAACAGGCAGTTTGAAGCTCTTCTGATACGAATTAACCAACATCTCCGCAGCAGCCTTACTTGCGGCATACGGATTCGTCGGCGATAGAATGCTCGACTCAGGAAGATCATCATTCCCATGGGCAACCTCTCCATAAACCTCATCAGTAGAAATATAGACGAACCGCTTGATCCCTACGGTTTTCGCACTCTCAAGTAGGACATGTGTGCCGTACACGTTTGTCTCAGTGAAACTGTATGAATTCCCGAAACTGAGATCGACGTGCGATTGCGCTGCGAAATGGAAGACAGTGTCGATGTTATACCGGTTCAGACAGTCTAGAACCTCGCTAGGGCTTGTGATATCGCCTTGATAAAAGCTGAAGTTGGGTTTTTCGCGGAGAGCGCGTGTGTTGTTGAGGGAGGAGCACTAGTCCAGCTTGTCGAATGATATGACGTTGTATGCCCCGGGATACGTGAGGACGAGGTGTCGAACGAGCCACGATGCACTGTCTTGTTAATCTCTGTCGATTCACCTTCTGGGGGACTACTAACATGAAGCCCTCGCCTCCTGTGATCATGATGTTCTTGACATCCTGCTGCGGTTCAAACTTGGTGCTACCCGTTAGAATAGGCGCGTGCTGCCAAATATCCCGCTCGGGGAGAAAGCTGTAACCCATTGTTTCTGTGATTGATATGACAAACTGGCGTGATCTGGTGGGCAATCACTAGAGCAAAGCTTTTTTACTAGCAGCTATCGAGAGTATTAAAGCATTGCCGTTTATTAACAATTCAAAACGCTCTCTATTCTAATCCCTATTTCCCAAGGATGTTTTCAGCTTTAGTATTTCCGTGCAATATCCGTACCCTGCCAGGGTGACTACCTTCGATGCACCAAACTCTGTTTTCCCCTTTGACCCCTTATCCCTTGTGGCGGAACTAACACCCGCTCAATGAAGCTCAGCTATTCATGAAATAGTGCCGATCTTGTCGTTCACTGTCTGTATCCCCGGATCCCTGCCTCTTGTCTCAACACGTCAACTTACCCGATCGACCTCAAAGTGCTTATGGTCAAACCCGAGCCCAAACACGTAGTTAATTAAGTCTATGTAACTTAGCTTGCCTTTCAGCTCTTGCCGCATCAACTTCTTTCACCCCCCAAATTCTCAGTTCACCACCGTCCTTCATCCCACTTCATACTTCACAACTCGTACTAAATTTTACAACACGTTCAACAAAATGCCTGGAATTCACACCGACGGCACAAATGGCCTAAACGGCTTGCACATTCGTATACCCAACCGCTTCCTCATCTGGGGCGGCAACGGCTGGATTGCCGGCCTTCTCAAAGACCTCCTCCTCCGCCAAGGCAAAGAGGTATACACCACGACAATCCGCATGGAAGATCGTGACAGTGTCGCCAAAGCACTCGAAGTCTTCAAGCCAACGCACGTTCTCAACGCCGCGGGCTGTACTGGTCGACCTGACGTTGACTGGTGTGAGGATAACAAGGCGCAGACCGTCCTTTCCAATGTCATTGGGACTTTGACGCTTGCAGATGAGTGTTCTCGACGCGGGATTCATTGCACTGTTTTTGCGACTGGGTGTATTTATCAGTATGACGACGAACATCGTATTGCCGGGAAGGGATTCAAGGAGGCTGATGCTCCGAACTTTGATGAGAGCTTTTACTTGATGACGAAGGCCCACGTTGAACCTGTAAGTGTTATAAATCCTGATAATGTCTCTACGTTTCTAATATTATTCTAGATCTTGGCAAGCTTTGACAACATCTTGATTCTCCGTCTTCGCATGCCAGTGAGCGACGATCTCAACCCCCGCAACTTCGTCACCAAGATCTCCAAGTACGAATTCGTTGTCGACATACCCAATAGCAACACTATTCTTCACGACCTCCTCCCTGCATCAATCATACTCGCTGAAAACAAAGACACTGGTGTTTACAACTTTACAAACCCCGGGGCTATCTCACATAACGAGGTGCTCGGCTTATTCAAGGAGATTGTACGACCCGGGTTCACGTGGAAGAACTTTAGCATTGGGGAGCAGTCTAAGGTTATCAAGGCTGGAAGAAGTAATTGTCAGTTGGATAGTACTAAGTTGGTGAAGAAGATGAAGGGGTATGGGTTTGAGATCCCTGAGGTTCATGATGCGTACAGGCAGTGTTTTGAGAGGATGAAGGCTGCCGGGGTTCAGTAGTTGCCAGTGTTCTCATCATTCTCCGTAATTTAGTTGTCGCTTCGTCGATAGAAAAGCTATCTTTACATGTTCTGGATTCACTTTACTGGACGTCCTCGGTTTTTGAATAATATAAAGTCTAAAATGTGAGCCAGACGTTTTACTCTCAGGTTTTTCGTATGGCCCCAAGCGCTTATCAGTTCACATAACTTCCCGCAACCTTTCAAGCCGTTCAATCCTATTTGTGTGAATCCTATCAGACTTCTCAGCGAGGAGCACGTTGAAAATGACGCGTTCTCATTCTTTCTATGCTAGCCACGTGCTTCCAAATGCCATTGCCATCAACATCTACCAATCGTTCGCACAATCCCCTGGCACAAACGACGCCCAATCCATATCCAGCACCATCTTAGCCTCAGGACAATAATCATAAATATGCTCCCGCCTCTCTTTCGTCCCCCAAATAGTCCCATGCATGTATCCCGTTCCACCAATATGATACCCCATGGGCTCATAGAACCCCTCCCGCCAATTATCTATACCTTTCACCCACTGCCCAGGTCGTCCAGGCTGCTCCATCTGCTTCATCATGTTCACATGCTCGCACTCCTCGTCATCATAGTCGCCATCGCACTCCGGCTGAGGTACTACCTCCCCAGGCCCGCCGTTCATTTCACCTGAGAAAAGCTGAGATATAGAGCCATTTGCGACTCGACCGTCCACATGATGGCCTAGGCGTGTTGAGAGCCAAACATCCTCGGGATCGCTGTTGTCGGCGCGCTGTTGATTCTGCAAAATGCTGACAATACTACTCACCCGACGGATCGACAGGCCGCCATTCCCACCATATTGTCCTCCTGTATTCCAAGGTGCTCCGACGTAGTCGTATCCCAGAAACTCCTCAATCGTTCGTTTATTATTCGCGCAGAGTATCGAGTCCGTCTGGAAGACGAGCAGCATCTCCGCTGGCTGCAGTACAGTGTCATACAGCCACAAATTCGTCAAGAACCGAGAAATCATTTCTTGGCCGGCAGTGCTCATATTCGAGGGTATGTACGTCAAATCCAGTTTCCCAGACTTGACGTGCTCGCGCATCGCGGCGGAGGAATTCACATACGCTACTGATTCGTTGGAGCCCATGAAGCGGAACTTCCAGTCTGGCGGCATTTGGTACATGAACTTGAGAATCAGAGGCGCGATGATGGGTTGCGCTCTGTTCTCGATGAGTAGAGCGACTTTGGACTCGTTGTATATGGATTGATTGGCGTAGTGAAGCGTGATTTTCGGGAGGGTCGGCAGCGGCACTTCTGTCAGGTTGAGGATGATGAGGATCCTGTAATTGTCGTTAGTATCTTCGCGTTGATTAGAGGAGGAGTCCATTTACCCAGACACTGTTATCAGTGCTATAATAGCGATGCGCGACAGTGACGATAACCGTCGCTGCGCTTGAAACACTGAGGTAATCATCGTGATGACACGTAGAGGTTGATGGCGATGGTGGGTACTGAAAGCAGCTGCTCACCCAGAAATGAGTGCGGTTGCATCAATTGAGACTGCGCTGCGAATCGAGCTGAACTCTTATCGTCCTTGCTCGGGGTGTCGCTTTGTCCGGTGAATCTAGTCCAACCCTGGTGCCAGACCCTGCGCAGGGATTGCCAAAAACAGTATGGACCAGTCCAAGTACGCCACAAACTCATCCCCAATTCTTTGCTTGTCGATAAAGACCAGCTAAGTCATTAGCCATAAACATGAAGACACTTTGTTCTTTTTTAACTTTGGATGGTGCATTGTTCTTGGGCGTCCCGTGTTCCCAAGCCAAGAGGGGCGCTGAGGAACCGGTCATTTCAACCCCCTCGTTACTTTTCTTTCATGCATTCACTAACTCATGCCATTCCTTGTCAAATCTTTAAGTCGAATAATGATGCCTTCCTTTGTCAAATTCAAGCTTCGGCGAGATTCTCTTCAAGCTCCCCTCATTGCTATTGTAGCATTACTATCTGCGTAAGCGACAACATCCCCCAACCGCTTATCAGCTAACAATTACGTAGATGGTTCATCGCCCTCATCATCCTCCCACAATGCAAACCCGCCATTGCCTCAGCCCGCCAAAACCTCCCTTCCATCGCCATCGACTGGTCCCCCAACAATGATCCTCGAAAGAACTACAACGCCTCCAAAGTAGCGCTCATTACCGAGCCTAAGCCCCTACCTCTGCTCGTCCCTCTCATCCTCCATATGATCGGTGTTGTGCCCCCAGATTGGCGATTGATCTTTATCGGATCCAAAAAGAGCGTGTGGACTGTCGGTCGCGCGTTTGGAATACAGGTTCAGCAAGGTTTAGGCAAAATCGAGTTGATGCAGTTGCCCCAGCCGTGGAAGATCAGATCGCGGGAGGATAGAAGTCGCCTTCTTACTGATACTAGGTTCTATGACGAATTCCTACCTGGGGTTGAGTGGCTCTTGATGTTCAGCTCGGATAGTATTTTATGTGCCAACTCGGAGTTGAGCCTAAATGACTGGCTGGATTATACTTGGGCTGGTGCTACAGAGTAAGCTCCCCTGTTCCCCATCTTCTCTACCAACTAATGTTTGTCTAGTAACAGAGAAAACAAGAACCTCGCAGTCTACGGCGATCTCTCTCTCCGTCGCGTCTCAGCCATCAAGCAGATCCTAAGCTTCCAATCACGATACAACGATAGCGCAGCTGATGACTCGTGGTTCGGCCCACGTCTCGAAGTCCTCCCAGATGCAAAGCTAGCCATGACTTCAGATCGACCCTTCGCTGTTCAGAACAATATCACCTCGCAGCCGATGGGGTACAACCTTCGAGCCCATGGGGATCAGGTCGACAAGGAGGTCTGGAAGTTCCCTGAAGCTAGGAAAGAGGCTTTGAAGTATTGCCCGGAGATACATATTATTCTTAGCATGAAGCTTGAGAAGGAGAGATGTCCTGGGGATAATCGCATGGGTCAGATTGTGGCGTCGACGACTACGGCCGAAGCCGCTTCAACTACTTCATAGAATGGTTCCAGAAATGTCCTCATATTTTGTTCCTGCTCAAGCCTTGCTTGTTATGAACATCACCAATGATGCTTTGTCTTTCCACTGTCTTACTATATGCTCGCGATGTATTGCCAAGATCTCAGCACTACAGTAGCGCACCCGCTCAGGACCCTTAAGAATCCTTAATCACCTTCAGACTGACTGTTAGCTGGCGAGTGCACGAGGCACATCGCCCAGAAGCTGACGCACAAATGCAGCTCGCTTGGCTATACGCTAGCTACTTTCAAGCATACAGTCGTTCGGGACTAAGCGACCCCTCGATAACCCCTCCAAGGCCCGCTATCCTTTTAGTCTAGTTTGTGTCGTCAACAACTGCTAGTCTATCTTGTCAGGCGCTATCCCTTGCCGTTCAAGGGATGAGACAAATCCGGCTAACCCTTCCGCCCTTACACTAGGCAAAGCTGGTTTTCTCGTCTAGTAACACGAACGGGATTGCCTTTCCCCATTAGATCCATGCCACAGTCGGGGAGCAAGAAAGCTGAAGGCCTTCACCCTAAGGGATGGAAATATTTAGGTAATTTGGCATAGTCTCAGGGGACTCTTTAATACGTGTATTTTGGTGTCCTCTTTCTAAGTCTTAAGCTTTCGTTCTCCCTGGTGTCCCCATCGGGTGCGGAAATCAGTAGGTTTTGCTATAATTCTATTCCAGAAATAGAGTTGTCCCGTGGGGGGCAGTAAAACGTCAGCTCCCTCTGTACGCAGGGGATGAGCCCTGATATGAAGATGGAGAAAGTAAGCTTCGATTTCCAGACACTTAGTCAAACGACAGGTCATTATCCCTATCTCTTACTTTTACATGTGAGCTTGATGCGCTCACCGAAAAGGTTTTGAATATGTGTCATTCTGAGTTAAATTACCTACACTACACCTACATCACGCGCCTTGCCTCACGAACCTTTCTCTCATCTCAAACAGCTCGACACCTTTCTTCTATGCCTATTAATCCAACTTCTGTCACTCTTTAAACTAATCATGTCACGAGAAGCAGACTCAAAGCTATACTTTATCCCAGAGGTGGCATCTCCGTCTCCATCCGCGACAACGATAGATTCTTCACCTCAGACGTCTAACATCGATGATGAAGATTTCGGTAGACGACCGAGCGACTTTGAGCTCAATGAGCTCTTTCACGATGATGAACCTCTTCTGTCTGAACACAATGAGCTTGTACGAGAGAAGGAATCGGCTCAGCCTGTGTGTAGAGCTTCGAGCTCGGTGATCAAGTCAATCTTTTGGACATTGGTCAATGTTTTTGCGACAGTCTTGATTGTATACTCTCTCACCTCTCTCGAACGTGGCTGTGGCTGTGATGCTTACGGTATTTCAGGTCTTCACTAACAAAGCTATCCTCTCTGGCAACTCCCTCAAACATGCACAACTCTCTTTCGCAGCGTTTCACTTCACCATCACCGGCCTCGTGCTGTTCATCCTCTCCCGCCCTAGATTTTCTTTCTTCACACCTAAATCCGTCGCCGTTCGACAGATGATACCGCTCTCCACGGTCATGGCCCTGAACGTCATCTTCCCGAACCTCTCGCTAGCATACTCGTCTGTCCCATTCTACCAGATCTCTCGTATTCTGATCACACCTTGTGTCGCTGCTATGAACTTTGTGCTGTATAGAGCTACTCTCCCTTTTTATGCTTGTATGGCACTGGTTCCGGCGTGTGTCGGTGTCGGAATGGTGTCGTACTTTGACACCAAAGCCACGAGTGCGAGCGCTGCTACGACTAGGCTGCTGGGTGTTGTCTTTGCATTTTTAGGCATCTTCTTTTCGTCACTTTATACAGTATGGCTTGAGAGTTATAGACGGCAGCTGAGTAAGACAAGTATGCAGTTGTTGCTCAACCAAGCTCCCCTCTCTGCGTTCCTGCTGCTTTACTTTATACCCTTTGTTGATAAGGCTCCTGCTCAGGAAGATTTGTCTCTGGACCTTTGGGTCTTGATTCTGATGGTGCGTCTTTGCCCTGTTTATATTTCTTGAGATGAAACTCCTGTTAATGAGCTTTATAGTCTGGCATCTTCGCAGCGTTGGTCAACATTTCCCAATTCTTCATCATTGCGGAAATGGGTCCAGTGACTAGTACCGTTGTGGCTCACGGCAAGACTTGCATCATTGTTGCTATCGGCTGGTACATTTCCGGCAGAAATGTTGCTGATAAGTCTATCATCGGCCTTATGATGGCTTTGCTTGGAATAATCCTGTAAGTAGTTTGTAACACGATCTTTGGGCCTGTTAACTGATTCGATGCAGGTACTCGGCTGCTATTTTGAGACAGGGCCACAGGGCATAGTGCATAAAATTAGCCTAGGGCAAAATTTTAGACGGAACGTAGAAGATACTGGAGACCTAATCTGTATCCTCATTTCTGTGAGATGCTGGCTGATTGAAGGTGAAAACAGCGGGAGGTGATTGAGCCATCCGCTGCAGAAGACTAACCGAACTGGATACAAGATGAATGATTAAACTTGAGAATGGTTCGGGGCGCTGCATTCCGAGCTTTGGGGGGTTGGTCGGCAGTAGCTGGATCCTGGTCGGCTTGGCCGTTGAGCGTGATGAGGTACTGGTTACCCTGTATTTGTGTATCAACAGAACAAACAATACCCACACAGCTCAAATGACGCAGTAATAACAGAAACTCAAGAGTTCTTACGCGATGTGAAAATAGGTGTGCATCACCAAGTTTGCCAGAAATCCTCACGTTCAAACATTTCTTTGCACCCTCTAATTGTTAATTGCTTGGCGACCCAAAGCTTCTGACAAGCCAACCTACTCATCTCGCGATGAAGATAGCGTGGTTTTAATTGGAACCACTAGGTCGCAGAATCATGACGAATTTCCTACCAAAGAGCCCTTAAATTTTTAAGTTCTGTCTGCCGATTTAAGCTCTCAGCCACGAGCCTCAACTGCAAATAACACATCTAGCTAACAACTTAGACGTTATAC
>JACCKW010000517.1:0-70441 GCA_013623355.1 Fusarium bactridioides
AAAGATTGTAAAGATTGTAAAGATTGTCTGGGTCAGGTTGTTGGTGCCGTTCCCCATGCATGAATAGGATAGACCTAAGCCCCAATGTTCTTGACAGCGTCGTAGAGTGTATCATTTCCTTTCCAGTTCTAGCTCTAGCCCCACAGCGGTAGGGAGTGCCAGCCTATCGGAAGTCGACCCTGATTATCTAATGGTGGCAGATGGTTCGCTGATGTGTCATATGTCCTGTACCTTACATTCGACTGTGAGCAAACGGGAACGTGACAAGCACCAAACCTGGGTCGCCACCTTCAGATGGGGTAAGTAGCAGCGGGAAGAAGTGCGTAATCAAGTCTTCACTTGCTCCAACTGGCTACTCTGTCATCAAACAATGGTGATTGGATATGGTATAGGCAGAGACAGCCAGCATTCTTGTCACTGGATTTAAAACGCCTGTGCGCCCCGACATTGCGAGCGACATGCAAGCCAACACTAACACACCGAGCAACCTTTTTTCTCAGGACAGTTGATTGGGCTCGTGTGGTAAGTCACGCACAGCCTATACTATTTAGCAACCGACCCTCAAAAGCTAGTACAATCGCTCTAGGTCCAGTTCTCTACAAGTGGGCACCTTGAATTGCTACCTGTGCTCATGGTACGCTGGTGGATTCTCGTCGAATGATTTAGACACCGCGTCACAGACGACCTTGCACCATGGTTGAAGACCGCCTGTACTTATTGCAAGAGTGTGGTAGGCCAGAAGAGGGCTCCGTGGCGATGAACGAGTGTAGTTCGATCCCAGGACATCCAACAACTCTCAATATCCCGTGCCTCCCTCAGACACCACTGGGCCATGCCATGCTATAGATGTGGGTAAATTCTCCTCGAGTTTCGATGGCATACAGCGAGAATCTTGAGAAGCAACATACGCTCCTGATGACGACATTGCGGTGCCGCAACCTCAACATCTGTCTACAAATAACAACGATCCTCCCAGCTCAGAAAGGGCAATCAAGTGGAGCCGTCTTCGCAACGGTTTGAAAGGGGCTTCCAGCGGTATGGGACAAGCTGGAAGGCCTAATCCAACATCTCAACCCCGAAAGACTAAGAAGAAGTTCACGCCAGAAGAGGACGCGCTGTTGATCGAACTGAAGGAGTAGAAGAAGCTGGAATTGCTCCAAATCTTGAAGTCCTTCTCGGGCGATCTTCTAACGCACTGCAAGTCAGATATTGCAGGAAGCTCAAGTTCAGATCAGCCAACGATTTATCCCAAGGAGCAACCTCACGCACTGAATCTGAGGACATTGAAGATGAGACGAAGTTTACTGAGCTATGAATAACTAAAATGAACATTGAGAGACACAAACCCAAGTCTTTGTAGACTTTGTGACGAATGATACAACTGACATTGGTGCGGTGATTGTGATTTCGCACTTTCCCCGGAAGAACTCCATCATGCCAAGCTGTGTCGCAACAATGCGGTCCCCAAATAAACGTGATAAATAAACAACAGGCGCGCCCAAGTTGAGCCAAATCCACCTAGTTTTGGATCGAGCTGGTGCTAAACTCCGTCGTACGTTCCAGAGAGATGTCTAAGGATATGGACACATCGACGCGTCTTCCAGATTTGGCATCTTGACAAGTAATTATGGTAGACAAAGGGTGTATGTCTTGGTAAGAGAAGGTGATTCCCAAGGCCAGTCAACACATGCTTGCCTCCTCAGTGCTGAATAGTTCTGGTAAGGGATCTTGATACTTATACATTAGTCCACCACTGCCATAACCTTCTGATAGCTGCCCAGAGTTCAATTGGGAATAGGACTGCAACTGATGTTTTTTCTGCCGGGCTTGTAGGTAAGGGTCTTGCTCGCTCGTAATTGGAGTATGTTGCGGTTTAGAGACAACAGGGATACTACTGAGGCATCTATTAATGAGCATATTCCCAATATTGGATCAATGCTTGTTGGGCTTCCCTTACCATATTTTCTGTCTGGGAACTGAATGCATGTGTGTAAAGACCATCGGACATCCATTGGTTGGGGACTGGTGTAGCGGCACCTGATGCTGCAAAGGGATGATTGATGGAAAGTTCTTGGAACTGTTGTGATAGTTGATCTTGGGTCTGCACAGTCATCATATCTTCTTGAAGTACTAGCTGATCATGTGTTTGATCCCCGTGCTTGATACCATCATAATCGCTGGGGACACTGGTTGGGATCCCATGTCGACCATACTCGTTTTGGGGTATTTGGTGACCTTGGGATTGAACTAGAAGGTCGGCCAAATAGCGCAACAAATTCAGAGGCTCATCCAGGGAATCCAGGACCATATGATCCTGATCGTCAGGCGAAGAAGTCATCGGGGAGAGCTGATGAGTGGCGGGGGGCTGGGCATCGTAGGAGTCCAGCGAGCAGTTGTCGGTGTGATTGGGGGTCTTTCCTTGCTTGTGCGATTCCTGTTGATGGTCTTGCAAGGTTTTCAGTTTGAGAAACCTGAGAGCGAGATGCTTGCATGAATAAGGTTTCTTTCTTGTGCGCTTTTGGATGTGACCCTCCAGAACGCCCTGCTGAGCAAACCTGCTGCCACATCCATTCATTTGAGGCAATAAATATGATATAGAGAAAGGACAGCTCTCTAATGACATGTTGAAAATCCAGTACTGAAGAATGGTGGACAGCACGCACAGTCCTTGGCTTACGCTGTAAGATGCAGTTGGTGCTATTCAGGTTTGGGCGGTAGTCAGGAACTTGAAAACAGGATACGACACGCGCATGCTGGCTTTATGAATTGGCTTGCACAGTCACTGTCCAGGGTTAGCTGAAGCCCCTAACTCTACTGAAGCGTCCTGGCCCCGTACCTCGAATGGCACCCCAAGCGTTGAGATAAGCGATGTTTTGGCTGGCGAGTAGCACTGCTGCCTCATCTTGAATGCCTGCAAATGAAAGGCGGGCCATACCCCTGGCTATTTTGGATCAACCTGTTCCTTATTGAATGTCCCGCGGTTCCTGGCGGTTGACGGCAAGACTTTAATCATGTCAAGACGGCCAGTCAAATCACTTAGCCATCAAAAAGCGATCTCAAAACGTCAACACCATCGTATCTCCTCCTTGTAATTGATCTTTGCCATAGAAACGTGCCTGGTTTGGGTTCGATAGTGGCATGAGCTGGCTTCCCAGTCCGATCGAAAAGGAAAGACCTGTGAAGCCTCTGTTCAGATCCGTTCACGCACGATGTCAATTCAATGCTGATCCTTGCCGTGATGTAGACAAGCCTCATGCGACGATTCATCTCGCGGCCGTTAACGCGACCATGACACCATGGCAGTATCATGCCGTCCCGCCAACAAAAGCCACTTTGCGGACTGCGCGCCCCACCAGGTATTGATGTAGCGGATGAACGTGGTTCACGCGATATCCTTGTTCTCAAGCTGTTGTGTACTTTGTAAAATTTGAGGAGTACCTCCCACTATGAATTGCTTTTTGCGCGGAGGACTTTGCATCCGAGAATCCCTGTCTACCCCCGGTGTTATCTCTTTACGCTTGACAGAATACGGTGGAGAGATGGGCCCATGAGATTTTCATGCCCAAGGTTGCTTATTTTGGTGCCCCACTCAGACTATTGGATAATCTGGTGGCTGGGGGGCGCCTACTGCTGCAGGCTGCAGAGACAACGATTCAGGGTACAGTTGCGCTAACCTCCCTAGCCTCCCCGCCTCCCATGCAACAGAAGCTAATTAAAAAACAGGCGATCAATGCTAAGCATCCGTGCGCCTTGGTCCAGGTTCAGTCAACTTTCAACCCCCCTGCAGCTGGCATGCAAGACTGGCTGAGAGGTACAGAGTGAATCTACACCCCCTTTATGTCCCATTTTCCAGGCAGCGTCTCAATATGATCTCCTAAAGGCGGACCGGTGGTAGCGTGGTCTTCTCGCTAGCTCGAAGTAGGCGATGTAGTCATTCTCAAGGGAGGAAAGCGCCTATCATGGAGGGTGGTGGCCGTTTCTCGAGCTCATGGTGTCAGTTCTCTCCATGGCTCAATTGCACAAAGGAGTTTTGCTTAGGTCAAACGAGAAAAGGAAGGACGGCCATGCTCGAGAGCTGGGTGCCTCAACATACCGCACCTTTTCCCCCCCAAACCCTCAGAGTCTAGAAGCATAATTGGGAAAGAAGGGAAGAGGGAGGTGACAGGGTTGTAGCATACGCTGTGACAAGACGGTCTTTTCGCTGCCGCTTTCGACACCCCTAAGGAGGGAAAAACGACCACCAAATCGGAGGATTCGGACCCATTCGAACGTACATACTTTACATCTTTGACCGGATAACAACATCCGAGCGTCGGACATTTCAGGCAGCTCACTCCTCAGTACATGCGGGGGTTCAATCGTCAATCATGAATGACGGGCCTCGAAATACATAAACCCTTAGCTTCCCACATAACTGTACTTTGCCAGTCGCATCCGCTTGCCTTATCCGCGTTGCTCCCGCGCAACTGTATACGAACCACATTCTGCTTCAACTCCAGTATTGGGTTCGACTTTTCTTACCGAGCATAATGGAAGAGGACGCTTTATCACCACATGAACCAGCCGCATGTGCGGAAGAAGAAACCGTGGTAAGTTACACTGATTGCGTGGTCCGTCTGAAGAGTGGCTCACGGTTATCTGGAGCTTGTTCCTCCTCTGGTGCAACAGGATGACCTTCTCGAGCTCCCGCTCTATGAAACAGATTGGTATGCCCAGATCATGCACAGGGATATGAAGCGTTCCGAGTTTTCCGAATGGAATATGCCCTCTGTCTATACTATTGGGTCACTTCCCAATGGCAACTATGTCGTGGTTGTTACGGCTCGCATTCGCGAGAAATTCAAGGATAAATTCCGAGAATACATCTTGCACGAAGCCGAAACATCGCACCGCGTCTTCCTCGATATTTTCACGCCAAGTGAGGAAGATATAAAAGAACACGGTCCAGAGGAAGCGAAAAGGAAGACCCGGCATAAAATCCTCAAGATCGCCGTCAATAACATTAGATGCCGTGGTCGCCCACTGTATGAC
This sequence comes from Fusarium bactridioides, assembly GCA_013623355.1. NCBI lineage: Eukaryota > Fungi > Ascomycota > Sordariomycetes > Hypocreales > Nectriaceae > Fusarium > Fusarium bactridioides. Next base: position 5,032 of record JACCKW010000517.1, read on the forward strand.
TTTTATAAGAAAATAATCCGCGTCACTTCCGACCAACTGCCACTTGAGTGGGCACTGTTATGTTATCACCTAAACGTAAGTGCATGATCTGAAGCATAGTTCCATAGCTAACAAGATACAGGAATCGGAGATGGAGCCGGAGGTTCGCGATCAGCTTACATTGTTGTCCTTGCTTCTTGAACTACATTTCGTGGAAGATCTGAACGGCGATGACATATCTCAACTCCTTAAGAAGAAGAAACCAGATAGGTGGGAAGAATACTTGGTGTTCAGGGCACGCTTGTCACTTGGAAGCGTAGTCCAGAATACCGATCAAGAGATGCACGAGATATCACTGGTCTCCAGCCTGCTGGAATTTTCTAGTCGCACGACGCGTGTTCCATATGATCAGCACGACCTACCAGAGATCTCGCACCAACAAGAGGAGAGAACCATCCCTGACAGTTGTCGCATACTTGGTAGGGTCCTTCGTCAGGTCTTAATGGCCGGGGGCGAAGGCGACTCAGAAAGGCCAACCAGAATGGAAATGAGAAGCGTCATCATTGAGTCCTCAGGTGTAAAAAGATTTCGGGAGCGCTTCAGCTGCTCAGAGAGCCAATTCTCGAGGTTGCGTTCTGAGTTCCTTGCTTTCTTGCTATTCGGAAGTCCTATAGCTAAGATGAGACCTAACCAAGGACGTAAAAGAAAGGCATCTCCGGATCCACTACGTGGGACGAGCCACAGATCGATTCGCGGTCGCTCCAAGCTGCCTGGAACAGAGATGGCAACAGCGTCACTGACGCATCGACCATGACCTGTACCTACCGACAAATATAACCCTATATAACCAAAAGCAGGTGCCGCGTTGGCCGCTAAAGATAGGAGGAATCGGGCTTCAAGTTGACTTGCTACAAGAGCACAAGCGAAGATCGCGATGAAATAGCAAGACAAGTATTGGCAAAGATATGTGTCTTAAGCTCATAGAACCCTCAGGGCGATGGTCGACCGGGTATCATAGAATTGCGTGTGTGTGCAAGGAGCTTTGGCCAATGTGTCCGTGACCCAAAAAGAGACCATGTTTCTATGATGATCTTCGGGGAGGGATATAATATCTCAGTCCAATCACTCCAGAGAGCTCCTTTTCTTGTTAGCTTGCGGGTATGTCGGATCCCGGTTGCGGGGGAAACCGACAAACATGTTAAGTGGATGGGTTCAAGTTGCCGTGGGATGAAACTAGTAGTAGTCTATTCAGCCATTCTTGTGAGGGCTGAGAAGTCAAGCGCTTGTCGGATGGACTAGGGCGTACCTCGTTACCCCAAACACCAAATGCAGGTGCTGTATCTTCCTCTCTCGCGGGCAAAAGCCGACTTTTTCGGCTACGTCATGCTACTACCATTGCCCCGCACGACCCCACGTCCAGTCTTGGACGCGGGGTTCTGAAGCAGGGGACGAAAAGTAAGAAGTACGAATTTACACATTAGGAGTAACCATAAACAATACATGCTGGGAATGCTATGCTCCATCGCTAGGCTGGATTATTTTGAGGATTTCTCAGCTTGTATGCTAGATGTGAGCTCAGACCACTCATGAGCTAAGAGATGAGTTCAACAGGCCTTTTGTGTTGGGGATCCAGAGGCCGGTACCAACTAAGTGGCCATTCAGAATCCAGAAGAGTACCCTTGGCCATCTCGAGAACACAATTCTGCCTACAATACCACCAACAGAACTTGCGCCTTGGTCTTCGGACCTTGACACCCCTTAACCCTAGTCCTTCGCGCCATTCCGTCGAATTGGCGTGGATGTATCTGGTGGACCAGGCGCCGGCTCATCGTCCATTGTCAACGTCTTCCAGCTGACGCCCTCCCTCAGCGGCCGCTCGTCAATCTGACTGTTGGTGATTTGGCGTGTCCTTCTACACGGCAGGGCCAGCGACCGACCGACATTCCTGCAGATGGTGCGTGCGTAGTTTCGCGACAGGCGAGTATTCCAATGACACCTGTCGTTCGTTTGTTTTCTGATCTTAGACGCAATGCCGATTCAAAGTCCTCCGCTCAGTTCACCAGTCGTTTTCCGGCTGAACCAAGAGCCATGGAGACGAATGCTAGACCTTGACTGATAGCCGTGCATGTCTGTCTGCAGTTTGTTTGGATTGGCGAATACTTTGGGAGCAGGCCCCGAGAGTCTCCGTTCCATCCGGTAGCAACAGGTCGAGATCTCGTCAATGATCAAGCGTCCGCCCTTGTGTCGCTGTGGTCTCCCTGTCAACATTTCCTCGGCGACGTCGCTGAGGGCATCGGAGCGGGTCATTTGAGCGTGTTCTCGTCTGTCATCTATCAGCCGTTGAGCGCATTTTGTTCCGAAAGCCGACCAGGAAATTTCGATTGTCGAAAGCGGGGTGTTTCGGAGGAAACGATTCGTAGAGCTCATTGAAGGTTACCATCTGTTAGTTTAGAAAGTCGGGCCATGGCATCAGCTTTTCAGGACTTAGAACACGGATCTGAGCATCTTGAAACTGGCTTTGGGCCTGCTTCGATGGAAAGGTAAGAGAAAATAGAGAGGCATAATAAGCCACAATGTATCCATCAACTGTCGTCAGTCGGGTTTATTCCTGGCACTTCGGCGCGTTGCGGTACCCTTTCGCAATGATGCGCCTCCTTTTCATTCTACTGAGCTTCTTGCGTGGGTTCTCACGGACGGCTTTTTTACGGCGATTCATCCATGGTGCATGAGATTGTTGTTGTGACAAGAGGCAATTGTAGAGAGCGGATGTTGGAAGCACAAATGCATGTTCTTGTCACGAAGGTTGATCTAGTTGTGTAAAGGGCAAATTTGTTCAAAAATTATTTGTCAGCATGCGAGGCTTTCGATGAGCCAGTGGCTGGCCCTGTCTTACAAATCCCATTGATTTAGTACCGTGTCAGAAATCCCACGTCAGTGACAGCAAGCGTTCAACTCTCTTGGCGATGCCTTTGCAATAGCTTCTGACCATCTGATTGTTCTACCGCTTTAGTCCTTTTGGCGTAGAATCGAACCAGGCGAACACTGACTAACTGACACAGATGAAAAGAAAGTCGAGAATGCAACCTGCACTGCGGTCATCTAACGGCAGATCTAGGGTAGCTATTGAATCTGAACCGGGCACGTCCATACCAATCCATTATTTGCACCAGAGAAAGACGGTCTATCAGGGGGCAAGGACGGTCAAAAAGTTTGACTACAAATGATCAAAGAGTAAAAATTAATAGTGAACTGCGTAATACTGTAGAACCGCCAAGCTACCAAACAGTACGTTGACAAAGTGGCTAGTCAATCGGCGAGCGGGTTGTATGAAACACTTGGTTCGTCAAATGGTCAAATGATACCTGATCATAGAGCGATCATCAAATGGTTCGATGTTTAAGCCATCAAACGGCCACCCAGTGAAATAACCAACTATTGAGTGGTCTAATTAGTTCATTGGGCATAATGATCTACGATTAGGCCCGGTCGAGACCAAGTATTCAGTCTGGTGCCGAAGCTCTGTGCTCTGTTCGGTCAGTCCGTATTTTCTTCGCCTTCACATCGACTCACCATGTCGCAGAGCATTGCCAGGCGGATACTCCATACTGACCAACGACCTCTTTCGTGTGAAAACAAGTAAAGCAGCTGCGTGCGCAGTGTCGTGAGCTAACTTGCCGACTTTGTCTCCGCCAACTCACTTGCTACATTCTTCGCCGTCGCCGGTGAAACAGAATGCCACGACTGCCGACATCAGATATGGAAGCACGCCCGAGAGACCAAAAAAACATGCGAGTCGAAATGAAAGGCCATTATGATGGTGGTGAATTGGGGTGATCAGCCAACAAGCTCTCAATCACTTGCCAAATCGTATGAATCCTGTTTCTGTTCGATACCAACAACCAGCAAAGCCTGCCTTCCAATACCATCCAAATCGCAATATGCTATCTTCCAAAACTCTCCTGCTATGTCAACCCAATCGCAAGATTCTTTATGAACCGAGGCGGTGCCTCTGAAGAGCCGGTATGACAGGGTAAGTCCTCGCAGACTTGCTAACTCTCAAAGTCAGATTCTGTATGCTGCTATCGAAGTGGTAGAAGTACTCTACCATCATGGTGACAATCTCTGCAAGCTGCTTTGTGTGATAGAGTGCTCCTGCAAGGCTAAAGTACCGTGTAATAAAGCTCGTCCCAGATATACATCAGGTCATCAGCTGGGGCGCCTTTCTGGTGCTGTCATAGGGGAGCAGGCCGTCTCCTTGTATCGTCTCGGGGAAGAATGGGCGTCTCGCGAGATTCCACCGCAGTCATGATCAGCCGCCTTCGGTCTTGGGTAGAGCCCAGGTGTAGAGCCTGACAGCCTGCCAGCGCACTGAGTGCCCTTGCGTAAAGCCACCGATGGAGATGTTGAAAGGCTCGGCGCGACGTTTCCTTGCGGGATCAGGTATCTGGTCAGCAGTAATAACCCCGAATGCAGCCTCTTCAGCGACTAGTTGTAGATGTGGAGTGCGAAGATGTTCGTCACCATGCGCCGGCGCGTGTGTATAGGCGGATAAAGAGTACTGGCAGGGCACGGAGGAGCGTAGTACTAACGCGCATTTGGCTTGTTGGTAGACTCCAGAGAAACTCAGTGCTGGTAAGGTTCGTCTAGTAACTTATGTGTTCCAAACCTCTTGCGCCTTAGCAACAGCATACAGCCAGCCATGGTGGCCTCGTGCGACACTCACCAGCACCCAAGCAAGTGTCGAACATTGTGTACTGCTGTCAGCGGCTTTGGCATCTATGGCTGGCTATCGGGCATCCCAGATCGATGAAGTCACTGTGGATGATGAAGCCCACTATCCCCTTAAACGTAACTCCTCGGCAACTGTCATAGAGGTCTTTCACTCCAGATATTAAACGTCAGCTGCACCCACCTTAATCAGGGACTCTTCCATCTGCTTCCTTCGGCTACCCAACTCCCGACAGTAGGTCAAGAGGCCTAACCATTAGAAGTCATGCCATGTTAGTGATGGTAAGTTGGTGTATCAAGTGCTGTCGTGTAGGTTGGCATCCAGGATGCGCAAACCTGAAGGAACCTCCATCTTAATGCCTAACCACGATATGCCACTCCCCTGGTACAGTCCTACTTCTTGTCACTATTGTTAAGCGAATGATTGGATCAGGAGCGTTCTTTGGATGCTTGTTGCGGTGCGAGTGTTTGGTCGTGAGGAGGATCTATCGGAGGATTGTTGTTGAGCAAAAGTCTTGATCAGGAACGGTTCCTTGAGTGCTTGGTGTTGAGCGAAACAGGAGTCGTGTTCTGCATAACCGCATTAAGTGAGACGCTGAACTAAGAGCGGAAGCCGCGCTGCTGTCATGTGTAACTTCGTTCTTGCACGGGTTTTCTCCAAGTCTGATCGTCAATTGCAGGTTCGTCATCCGCAGAGGGTTCTTGGGAGCGAAATCTCTCTCCGAGAGCAGTACCTTCGGAGCTCATCGTTGAGCGGAAGCTCGTCGCGGTCGGTCGCTTGGAAAATTGTCGTGCAGCGAAAGTTGATTCTCGCGGGCACATTCTTCGAAACTCGTCGTGGAGAGCGCTAGTCATTGACTGGGGAGAGCGTCTGTCAGAAGCTCAAGCCAGTGTTCGTCTTTGGGGGAGGGTCTGTCAGTGAGCAATACAGCCTGCATCCAAAGTCCACAACATACCGGCAAGCTTATTGATGGAAGCAAGATGGAGCAGAGTGGATGAGAGTGGGGTTTGGAAGCGTGGGTACGTGTCATGTGCGCCATGCGGGGTGTAGGATGCAACCAACTACCTACCTACGCGTCAGCCCCGCGTTTCCGCTCAAGCTCTAGATTTGATCCCCGACTCACGCAGGAAACGCGAATATGGCAATGCATACCGACAACAAGAGAATAACGTCCAAAGCCGGACCAAAGAGTACTACCATCAGACCCGAAAAACTCCCTCCAAGCCGCTCCCCAATCCGCCCAAGCATGACGCCAAAGCCAAACTTGTTGTGACTACGACATCTTCGCCGATGTCTTCCGAACCACTCGACCCCGCTCCTACCGCGTAAATCCCAGCTGGCACCGATTCAGAACCCAGCGTGACCGCCTACTGATAGGCCTCTTGGGGAACTCGCACATTGGAACCCGTCACGTATCGAGATTCTATAGTGTATCGATGCTCAAGAACACTGCGTTGATCAGAGACACCAAGATGAAGGGATCTGGGAATACGAGCAGAACTCGGACTTGGAGTCTTCGACAAGAGCAGTGAACATCTCTTCCTCTGTCGTAGCAATCTCCGGAATCGGCTCATACTTGAAGTTAAAAAGATCTCCTCGTCGACCGGGCCAGTGGAGTTGCCTCTTCCCCAACTTGATCTTGGCCGTATTTATAATCGGCTATACGTAGACGAACGTGTTGACCGTGGAGCCGTTCCAGTTGGTCATGTTGGTTGACGTCATACTCGTCCGCGATGAGGAACTAAACAAGTAACAGCGTCCTCCGTGTGGAGGGTGGCTTAGGAAGATTCGACCAGGTCTTGCTTAGTAAGTTAGAAATGATCTGGTAGTTGTTAACGATGTCAGACAGCTTGCCAGTTCTCACCACTCTTGTTTAGGTTCGCTGCGATTAATTGTAAGCATTACCCGTTAAAACATATTATAACTTCCTCTTAAGCTTCTCATGTTTACAAATGACCTTGTGATAAACCTTCTGTGCCTTCCTTCCCTGGCTTTCTGCCGTCCTCCTGACCGTCATGCGGAATGCTCAGTATCTATACGAGCATGGAGTCAGATTCATTGCCAGATGAAAGAGCTCAGTAGGTATTAGGAATACGTTTGCGAGAGACAGGCTAATGGGGACATTGGAGTGAATGGTGGATTCGATTGAACTGGTGGATATACTGGACCGTCATTTCTTGCCTCGTGACGCGCCATTCGCTTGATGATGTACGCCACCTATATGCGAGAGCAGTCTGTTGTTAACTACTCTGATATAGCTCTTACATGCACTTGATAATGAGACATGAGTATCTCCGATTGGCCTGATCGGCGTCCGCGTGGGTTTTATAGTGTCGTTTCGGCCGTCGGTAGCACTTCTACAGGGCACTCCAGACTGTCAATCTGTCATACTGTAGTGAACAACATACCTCAGTGGCCAAATGGCGAATACGGCACAGGGTGGAGACCCAACCTCTCATCTACACTTAGTGATTACCTTCTGTATTTCCCCTCTTTCTCCCTCTTCCTCAAACAGTCATGCCTTATCAGACTCTCCGCAACATTGTTCTGGCTCGTCATTACAGAGATGGATCGCTGGCATAGGATGCGGGCCTTGTCGTTGTTGGTATACCTCGGTCTGATGACCTTAGCCGATTGTGTGACCGATAGCCTGCTCCTGACATCTACCAAGGACTCCCGGATCCAGCCTGGTTCTTGGAACTTGAGAACATACGATATTGTTCTCGGAGAAGTGTCTGGTAATTTTGACGCTCCATACACTCTCACTCGCACCGCTAATCATATTTCAAGACGTGATAGGACAGTTTGTCCTTGCCTGCGTTGTCAGGACCAGGTCGGAGCATTGCGCCATGATCATCAATACAACGAGCATTCTTGCTGCCGCTATCGTCAAACTCTTGAGTGGTACGGGAACCTTGAAAACGATCTTCATGACATGATGAAACCTAATAGTGGTAGTTCTCTTAGGTCACAACCGGTCTCTCACGGCTGCCACAGGAGGCCGTTTAGTCAAGTGTGTCGGAGGAGGGTGCCATGGATCAGTATTTCTTGTGCTCGCCATGCTTCACAACCAGAAACCTCAACATTAGTTTGTCCACTCCCCTTCTTACCACACAGCCATCCATATGATAATTATTAATGATCGATAGCTTTGCTTACCACTATATGACAGGGGCAATCGGAGTCCTGACCCAACCTCTCGGCTCCTTCTCCGCCTCTCGCTTATCCAGGCACAGTCACATCCTGCCTGGTGTTCTTTCTGGACTTTGTTGTCTCATGGCGTATTCTGTCATTATCTTCTTAAAGAAGATGGCTGCCGATACGGAAGAACCGAGCCAAGATGAGTCTCGTCCTTTGCTATCACGCCAGCAGCGGGCCTCGCGTGTCGATGACGCACCAGCTAGCCAGATGGCTGTACCGGGATATATTTCCAGGCCCGGTCGTAGTAACTCTCGTCTTAGAAACCAAGACTTGAGCTTTCTCCCTGGAGTCTTTGGCCTTATGGGTTTTTGCAAATCAACCCGTCCGCTCTTCACAACCTATATCCAGCACAGACATGGTGTCAGTCCTACAGAGGTACGAAACAACCGTTACCTTGAGGTTTAGCAGCTGCTCACTTGAAGTTAACCGTTAGGCCGAGCATCTTTGGCTTGTCCGTACCGTTCTTAGCGCCTCGCTTTTTGTATTTACTGGGCTGTACGCTGCGTACATCAAAGAATCCGACTCCTTCAACCATGTGCAGGCTAGAATTGCCATTCTTTTCATTTCAGCTGGCGCATTAGCGATCGGACTCCCTGGATCATACAATACGATTACCATAGGTGAGCCTCCATGACTACAACATGTGGATATCGCTCTCTGACTGCGGAAGCCCTCATCATCAATACCATTGGCGTCGTAACAGACCTGAACATACTTGCTTCGGCATCCACTCTGCTCAGAAGGCATGATGCAGGACCTGTAATGATGCTCATTGCATCAACTGAGAGCTTTGGAAAATTGATCGGGATTGGAGCACTCTACCCACTCTATCAATTGAGTTTACGAGACAGCCTACCTTTTCTCGCCGGCGGTATATGCTACTACATTTGTGGGGTAAGTTACTCCGTTGTCTAAGCCGCCTTGCTTATACACGCTAAGCCTTAAATCCAGATGCTCTACGCCGTCGCTGCCGTTATTCTCTGGTTATTGGGACCCAAGCCAGCAACAGAATGAATCTTGAAAACTCAGATTTGATGGGATGTCTGTACTCGTTCTCAAATGAAAATTATGGTCAGGTAGCGAGGCCCAACAGCATATATTAGACCTGAGGCGCCGTCGAGCCACCACTTGCAACGTAGGATTAGATACTTGGGCTTGCCAAAATGCATTTATTCCTCGTTAAGTGACCAAGCCAACTGTTTCAGGTCAACATGTCTACTAAAAGTGACGTATTTAAGAACTTAGAAGCGGTAAAAGCCGTGACACTTTTCTTAGATCGCGAGGTCGGAAACGGGAGTCCAATTTACCATTTAAAGTTACCATCGCGGGCCAGTTGAGATAACTATATCTAGTAAATCAGGAGGGCGGTGTTGCGGACAGGTGTACGGGGTACGGACAAGGTCCTCGATTGCAGTCCGCAAGCCCGCTAAACTGAGGACAGCTCAGGAGTCTGAGCTCACCGCCGTGAACGATGTAGCAGATTAGGTTGACGATGGGTCGTTGTAAAATCAGGCTCTTCTACACGGGCGGCTCGGGGCCGATAGGATAACATGTTGCGTCTCTTCTCATGAGAGGGGAAATAACGCAAGGGCTCGGCTTCGTCCACGAGACGTTCTTATCTGATGATGCAACACGGAGGTTGCCATCAAGCCCAACGCGAAACTCAAAAGGTTGCAAGGTTTCTTCATAAGCTTTTTCGTATTTGTAGAATTTCCTTTCAAAGTTAATCCCGAAGCAGCCGGTTTCTTTGTTGCCTGAACCCATTGTAATCTTACAAAGAACACTGAAGAGGCAGAACATCAGGATCATGTTACTTGTATTCGTTGATAAATCTTCTGTTATCCGAGGCTTTAAAAGTAACTCTCTGCTGGGTACCCGAGTGATGTTAGTCGTTCGGGGCTGAGGACTGAGGCAGTCGTACGAGGGCTGAGTGGCGGCGGTATCTGCGTCTTCGCTGGAACCAATTCTTGGCCACAGTCTGTATCGCGTAAATTCGTATAGCTTGTTGAGGTAAGGTCGTGATTGAGAATCCATTTGTAGCCCGTGAAACCCGGTCTAGGATCGCATAAACTCCGATACATGACGCATTTGGGCGTGAGTCAAGGATAGGAGTCTCGGCATGTGAGTCTATTTGCGGCCTGTGACACCCGTTCTGGGAACGGGCTACAGCCCCAGTTTGATGACAATGTACCTTATATATCACCAGCGTCTTGGTGTGCAGCTCTCCTGCGGCTGCCGGGTCAGACAAAATCGATAAACTGACATGTGCACAATGTCCCGTTGGGGATGAGGGTGTGGGCGTGGGACGCTATACTATATTCCGTGCAGGTCTCTTTGTTTTTCTGCGCGTCCATGCATTTTCTCAAGAATCGCAGCGCCATATCGGCGCGCTGTCGACGTTCAGCCTGCTGGGTCCGCGTCAGAGATTGGGCCAGGTGACTGAAGACCGTGTATATCGTATGGATGTCAACAGTAGCCAAGGCGAAGAAATATTGAAGCAAAGCTTGGTGCCCCTAGTGTGGCAAGACGCCCGCTACGGCTGACTTGGATACCGCCCCGGTTACAGCCAGTCGTGGAGGCAAGGCCACTGTTGGTCTTGCACCGTTGGCAATGAAGCTTTCTGGTTCTAGGTGGTATCTGGTCGTAGTTTAGAGGCTGCCTTGGCCTTGTTTACCTCTTGCTTCCTAGTGAGCATTGGTTCTTCCAGGCTTCGTGCGGCTTTGTAGGCAGCGCACTTCCGCGGGCCTCCCTATCGCTTTTGGGAGGGCAGTGCCGGGTGAGACAATGNNCATTGTCTCACCCGGCACTGCCTGTCATGGAGCTCGCATTGCAACCCCTCGCCTTGCCAGATGAGGTCCTCATCGATAACTGCATTCGCGTCTTCCGGCCGCGTGAACTCGACCACGGCTGAAGATGCTGCGGCTTTTGTTTCAATTTGACCAATTTTTACGGCTTCGTAGACGTGGCCAAGATCGGGTTTGCTCTGCATTTTGACGAGGAGGGTGAGAGCTCCAATGAGAGCGACTCGAACCCCGTGAGAGGCGACAGGTAGACCATCTCCGTTGTCGATGGCTGACAGTGCTTTTTGGAGATATTTACTCAACTTTATGGCGTGCTCTCGGTAATCAGTGGGCCAAATTTTGTCCTAGGGCCACGGAGTCGCCATGATGCCTGAATCGCGCTCGCACCTATTTGTGTCACCAAATTGGGCAGACAGTCCACAAGGTGCTTCGTTCGTGGGTGATCTCGTTGTTCAACTCCGGTAGAGACCTTTAGGATCTTGGTGGCCCGACCCTTGAGCCCCTCGGATAGCTTCATGATTACGTTGGCCACGGGGGCTAGTGGATCTCATTTGCGCTCCTGCAGCATAGCGAGCCAGGCCCCACCAGCTTCGCCACATTGTCCATGATGGCCTTCAGCATCTCTCCCGCTTGGTGCGGTTGTCAGAAGGCGTGGTCTCAATGTGGGAATGCCCATCACGCGTCCTAGGAGTTGCGCATCGTCTCGGAGGGCGAGTTTCGGAGGGGAGTTTCGGTTCGTCTGCTGGAGCTATGATCGGTCAACTACCTAGGTAAACTAACGCCGGTAACTCAATGCGTTCCTGGGTGCGTGAGGAAAATGCGAGGAAGGAACATGGATCGAGACAGAGCAGCGGCGTTGGACAAGGAAGAAACTTGGTCGCGTTGTGGCTCAGTAGTGAATGCAGAGAAAGGGAGCGCGGTAGAGGGAAATAGAAATATCGCGGAGGGCGCATTTTCTTTCGGGGTTGTTGAGCCAAAAGACCCCAATTGGACGCAACACGACATGATGTTGGGTACTAGATAGGATGCACGGTCGCGTTGCAAGCGTGGTCATCCAAATCGGGTTGTCCTTTCCAAGCTCCCTCGGGCAGCACTCTACCTACCGCCTCGCTTAGCCAGTCTTCGAAGTTCAGGTCGGTCACTAGACATACTAGATCGTACGAAACTCTGTCGAACAGTCGGCTTGGCTCATCTCGGGTCGACAGAGGTGGCGAACCCGGCTGAGATGCTTAAAGACATTGATTCCTTCAACCGTGACCCAACCAGTCCAGCTCGTGGTTTCGTGTCGTCTCGGGTCGTCATGCGTCTTTTCTTCGAGGATCGGTATCGTTTTCATCGCTGATAACCTGCGCATGCCGACAAACGTCAGCAGTCGGTCTCTCGGGGCGCGTCGCTCCGGCCACCATGCGCATTTCCCGCGCTATGCGCAGCCGAAAGTGAAGGCTGGGAATTGGCAGGCAACTCACTACAGGAGATCGGGACGAGTGTCCTATGCAGGCCAGTCGCAAAAAGCATGGTCGCTGTTGGTGTTGTTGCCGTTTGCAATGCCGTTTGCAAGGAGGTAAGGTGTAGGATTGAGACGAGCCCAAAGGCGAATTGGAAGACTGCCAAGTGGAGCGCCCACGCTCGGATCAGGCGGCCCCATCCCAGGATCTTGCCTCTCACCCTATACCAATATAGGGTCAGAATAGGCTCTTTGAATTCGCAGGACGTGAGCATGCATATCCGTATTCACCAATACGTACCCATACCAGTCCTAGCCGTGGCAAAAGCCTATCGGGGGTTTATCTCAATAAAATCCCTGTGCACATCATCATGCTTCTATGGGGCCGTATGTAGAATAATCGAGAGTGTTATGGTGTTGATGTTGTTTTGTGAAAAGCGGGGAGGCACCCGAAACGTATCGAGACTTTTGCCTAGGACGGGGTAAAAGCCGCCGACGCGTGTACGGATGATGGCCGCTAGCTATAAGGATGACAGTGGGCTTGGACGCATCCAGGGGGGGAGCGCATGTCGCTCATGTTCTTGATCGAGGTTGTGCAAGGGTGGACACCCCACTCGCAAGGACGAAGATCGACGACGGCGAAGACAAGACGAAGGACAATGTGATCGGCAATAAGCCCGCGGTGTCTTTTGACATGAATTCGAGATCTGAGAACTATTCCGCCATGATCGTGGTGACACTCAGTAAGACGATGTGATCTTCCCGTCTACATGTCTATCTTCGACGAGCATGGTGTAGATCTTGTTAACGAGCCATCGCAGAAGTCACTATCTCGTCCTTGTGCCGGAGGTTCACAATCAAGTGTCGCAACGAGTGCGGGTGCAACGCCTTCTACAGCCACAGAAAGCTACACAGAGAATAGTGGTATAGAAATGCAGCTAATTGAATAGCTTTAAGAAGAGGGCAATGCATTCGTACATCGTTTGTAGAACTCGGTTAGATGGCTTCTCATCACGACAATTCATACCAATCAATTGAATATCTTTCGTAGACCCGGTCAAAGCAAATTCTCATGTGATACGAATTGACGTACAGAGTAGCAGTGCGACGAAAACAATCGAGAGGGCTGGTTCAGTCAGTAACGAATCGTTGTGCTAGGGCCAGTGTCAGCAATTCGCTTGAAGCGCGTAGCCATAGCGGTCGGTACAAGGGAGGATGACAGACAGGGAATGCCGGGCCTCTGAGCACTCCCGCCTGCATCATCATCACATGGCGCCTTGCAAGCACGTCTCGTGAGACAGACGGTCACAAGAACCGGCATTTTCCGCCAGCGCTTAGCAGATTGAGGGCGGGAGCGTGCAAGGGTACTGAAGATGCTCATTCTCCTACCCGGCAATCTTCTCTGATCGATATTAGAATGGCCTACACTCATCTCAGCACAAGAATTTACTCATCCTCTCAATTCTCAATCTGTTTGATAATTGATCGAACTGGTTTGTACGACAGTATCCGGAAAACAAGCCGAATTGTTGGATTTCGCGGCCCCAGACCTGCGAGGAAAAGAGACGACAAACAGATGTAAGCTATTGAACGAGCTTAAATTTGTTGCACGTACAAATGTACAGTCACGAAACTTACCAGCGAAGTAGACGGGAACGATGGTGTTGAAACCGAGGGCGTTTATGGCCAACACTCATACCTCTGTGGCCTTGCTAGGGCATTTCCAGAAACGTCTTGGTCACGCAACGGGTCCCAAGGTTGGCCACCTTGATGTGGATATTGATGTGAGAGATGTGAGGAGTGTTAATTGCCGCGACTAGCCATCTAATGGCTCTGTTTACAAATGCCGCCCAACTCCCCTTTCCCCTCTCCCTTCTAATAACACCAGTGCTATACGAAATGGCTACAAGCGCTTCTGCGTCCATTTTCATGGTCTCAAATCCTCGCAATACTTCGAAAAGCGGTGATGCTTGGCGACTTCCCGAATACAATGAGGCTGACATCCCATTTACTCCCGAGGGAAATCACCGTTCCATTAACTCAGTCGATATAGTTAGGGGAACAGGACTACATGCTGGTCAATTCGCCCGGAAAATGGTCTGGCTAGATGGACCTAGCGACTGTGAGAATTTGGACTGGCGTGATGACGCTAAACACGAACTGGCGCGGGAGGTGAAAATCATTCATCATGCTCGGCACCATCATGTCGTCCAGTTTGTCGATGCCTACGTCAACGTCGAGGAAGGTCGAAATGGCAGCCTCACATATTGCTACGTTATGGATCGAATGGATCACAACCTTCGCGACTATCTTGGTCGCGGTCAGGTACAGGAGATGTGGTACGGCTGTCTGTTGGAAGCTGTTCAACACATACATTCACATGGAATCCGGCACGGTAATATGAAGCCGGAAAATGTCCTAATAAGGGATAACCGGCTCGTATTGAGTGATTTTGGCGCACTTCAGTCCCGATCCTGCTCAACCAAGCCGTCTCGGATACTGCCAGTCTCGAAAGAATATCGCGCCCCTGAGGAAGCTCCCAACCGAAACTGCTACCTTTCTGCCGACATTTTCTCTCTGGGAGGCATCTTCCTGGAAATGACTGTCGCGGGCCTGGGACGACAAAAATACGCCGAGTTTTCAATACAGCGCAATCGACTACAGGAATCGTCTTCCACTCTGAGTGCCCCTGAAACTCTGGCCTGGATCGACACAATCGAAGTGTCTGGTTGGCAGACAAAGATTGTCGAAAAATGCAAACAAATGCTGAGCGAAGACGAGAAGAAGCGCCCCTTGGCCCGGGAAATTCTGGAGGATTGGAAGGGCAAACTCTCGACTTGCCAATGTCCGAGAGCGCGGTACGGGATGACAGAGTATGACCAGCTTGTCAAGGCGTGCCAGAGCAACTCCCTAGCCGAGATAAAACCTACTTACAGATCCAACTTATGAAGTTCCTCCAAGCGCCTTACACTACGCCGTTCAGAATAGATCGGAGCACGCCTTGGACGCTTTACTGGATAGAGGTGTTGCCATTGACGAGCGAGACCCCATGGGCAGTACGGCACTTCATCAGGCAGCTGGTAGCGGATCGGCGGATCTCGTGAATTATCTTCTCGAGAAGGGTGCTTCTGCAGCCGCGGAGGATGATAACGGGCAAACAGCCTTACACTGGGCAGCAAAAAAGAGACTCCCTGAAACTTTCACGATCCTCAAGTCCGCAGGGGTGCCTACTAGTATCATAGACCTCGATGGAAGAACTGCTCTTGACATTTTGCAAGAAGAGTGCCCAGCCGTGGTTACCAATGTGAAAGGATGAGGCGATCAAAACTTGACAAGTTGACTATCGGACATATGTATAAGTAATGATCGAAGAGCGATGGTTTTCGGATTTATTCACATCTCAGAATGATAGCAATATCTCATTTTTACTTACAGGATTAGTCGAGATGAGTGTCCGCCTCTCGTGTGTAGATAAACATGACAACAACTAATATTAGACGAAGAAAGCTGCTTTTGGCGGGCGGCCACGACTTTTGTGACTCGTAATAGTTCTTTGGTGAAGGAAAAAAGGCGGACAGTCGTTTCGAACGAGTGTGTACCGTGATCTACCACATAACTGTGGTTGTATCATGATTCACATCTCCCGTCGGGCTAATCCTCCATTCACTACATTTGGGACCCAGTCTACAGACCAGCGGTGGATTGTAGTGCGAACATCGCCTCTCTTAAACAAGTCGGAGGCTAGTCTGATTAGTGAGTAAGAGTCTGAATTGTCGAGGGCTTGCCCTATGTTTCTGCTCAGGTACGAATACATCGTTTACTGTTCCTCTCGAAAGCTGCATGCGACGGTGAAGCGTCACTAGGTGCAGTTCCTTATCTGCTTGTCCATATACTTACCCGCCTCATCCGTCAGTCTGTGTGCCTATGCGCCTCTGAGCTCATGAAGCAGAATAGCTAATGGATGCCGCATCAGAAAGGTGCTTATCGTCACGCTTTTTAGTTGAAGCGAGACCAGGCCCACGTATTGTTGGCAAGAACCGGTCGTGAGTCTCTATCTCGCTTACTGATTTTTGTGTTACTGCCACGGGACTTAGCAACTGTCACAACTGAGATAGAATGGGGTATTGGATTCTTACCTTCGAGATCTCAGTGCACTGCGTCAATCTTGCCATGACCATATGGTTACGTACTACCCCGAGCAGGGTCTGATCAACGAGCAATGACTTAATAAAAGAGGGGTAGCACGTGAATCAGTATCGCCCTTCGAAGCCTTCTGTCTTGTCCAGTTTGAGCTGCAACTGCCTGGAAAACAGCCAGGTCAAATCATATTTCAACACAAACTCTTTCCGTTTCTTTTGCCAATACACGATATTACACACGATTGGTTTGTAGGTATCGTCGACTTCAACGTCTCAAAGGGCTGGGTCCTGAAACTGCAAATCCCGAAGCTCTTGGAAATCTGCCTTTTGAGATAATACATCACATCAGTCGCTTTCTCGATGACTTCGACGTATAGTGGTTTGCGAAAGTAAATCGACGTCTTTATCACTCCTTGAAAGGCGAAAGGTTCTACGATCATGTTGGTCCCAATGCTGCGTCCCCTGCCCCTGTGGCTGCTGCGGAACATGGCCACTTCGCTACGGTAAGGGGGGCCCAGGAGGGAGGCGCAAACATCAACTTGCTCTTTAGCTGGCCGAAATCTTCCTCCCGCAACCCAAATCAAAGGTCTTGTATTGACCCCTGCAACCACGCTTCAATCGTCCAACATGCTTCGATAGTAAGTCATTCAACCCGACTTCCCTTCTAATCGCAATTGCTAACAATACCGCAGCTGCCGAAACACGATGCCTGCTGCTCAGAAGAAGCCTGCAGTCCGATCCCGATGAGGCTTATCTAACCGAAGACCTCGATATGATCCCTTTGATCGACCTATTTATCAACAGAGACGACCACGCTGACCTCCGTGATATGACCACGGAAATCGGATTGGCCTGGGAGCGTACGGACGATGCCAGCCGCGTCAAGCTGGCAGCCTTTGGTTGCAAGATCCTTGAGGTCATGTGGCCTCACCACCAGCCGGTCGGCAAAGAATTCCTTGAGCTCGAGATAAGGGAACTCAACGAGCTTAAGGGGAAGTTGCTCAGAGGGGTAGCTCCAAGCTACGATTAGTTGGTATTCGGGCAATTTCGCAGGCTTCTAACCCAGCAACCCTCTGTCAAATTTCTGAGGCCAACAGTACGTACATTTTCTGCAAGGTCCTCTTCTTCCCTTGTGCTAATGCGTAACCGATTCACACATCGTGGTGGGGGACGGGATCAACAACATACAACACGACGTGGGAGTAGACGCAGCCATGGCGTCGGTCTACCAGCATCATCTCGATGTCCGGCGCTTGGCTGCACCAAAGGGTGGCATGCCATGGCCAAGGGCAGGGAGGGGAGGTGCCATTGCCGTCTCTTGCACCTACGGCTCAAGAAGTATAGTAGTCTTCGTCCACGCCTACTTACCGGCCATTCAGTTAGAAGTACTAGACGTCGAGGCGCTAGCTGAAGCTGTTCCATCTAGAGGTCTTGACTTCTCTCGGCTGGGTGCAGTCGCAGCTTTTCCAAGCTTTCTGCGCGATTCTACGGCCAGTCCGTCCGGAATGGAGCTCTAATCGTTCGTATGCAAGTACTCAACTAGCCCGGGAATAAAGGAAGAAAAGCAGCTATCCACAGGCCCTCCCGCGGTAGGGCCGCTGTAAAAAAGTAAGAGACTCACCAGCCGCTCGAGAGTCAAGATATGTTGAAAAAAGAAAGGAGAAAAAAAAGGAACGTAAGGAAAAGGGAAAGCACAAGAATGAGGGAACATGACAATGAATAGAGGAAGAGTAAGAAATAAAATGAAACGGTGCCATACTATCGGCTTTGTAGGCTTTGTAGAAAGTTCTGGATGAAGTGTATAGTTCCTCCCCCCTCCCGACTTCCCTGAGTATCTCCGTTAACTACTTAGACAGTCTGAAGCGACACAGCTAGAATACAAACCCCGTACTCGTCTTCCTAATCGCATCTCTACTCCCATCAATCTAGACTGTTCACCCCTGTCACTCGAAGAAAAAGCGAAAACATAGACCTCGTTTCCACCTTGGCGTCTCCGTGACTTTCGTTGCTGAGGCGCTCCCATTTTTTCTCGTCCTTGTCCTTGTCCTCGTCCTTGTACTTGTCCTCGTCCGTACCCTCGTCCTCGTCCGTACCCTCGTCCTCGTCCGTACCCTCGTCCTCGTCCGTACCCTCGTCCTCGTCCGTACCCTCGTCCTCGTCCGTGCCCTCGTCCGCGCCAGGACCCTTGCTTGTAGCTATCCAGCGCTTGATAGCCTTGGTATAATTCTCCATCTTCGGCATATTATTGAGCACGCCCTCGCTCAGCGGAACCGTGACCTGCGGGTCCGGTGCCTCTTCGGCGTCGACCTGGCTGACTGGCTTCTCGGATTGCGTAGGTTGCTGTTCAGTCGTGTCAGTGGGTTGGCTCGCTTCGGGACCGTTGTTGGCTACACTGACCTCTTCCGCGTCGCCCTCGGCCTTCTCGTTGACAGCTATAGTAGCCACAACCGTAGTAGCCTTGGCTTCCTCCTCTTTCCGTTTCTTCTCTTCCCTTGCTGCTCTCCTCTTCTCCCTCTCGATCTCGGCAGCGTGGAAGCGAGGATGGACATAAACAACTCTGACGCCGCCGTCGCGCTCGATGATTTCCGGCATCTTCTTGTTGGGGTCAGGCTTCGGTACGGATGAGGCCCCAGGCACGCTGATCCAATGGCGTCCCTCCTCGTCGGTCTCGAAGACAAAGAAGTAGCCTTTTAGCTCAGCAGCCAGGCGCAAAAGCTGGTTTGACCGAGCGTCACATGTCGCGGCGTCCTGGACATAGTTGCGAACCTGTATCTCGTTGTAGTCGTATTTCGAGCGCTTCAACCAGCCGTTGGGGAAGAGAGGGGGATCACGATGCAGCCCTTCCCGCCTCCGCGCTTCTGCCTCTTCGGCTTCTACCTCCTTCGCCTGGGAGTCTTGCTGTTGAACATCCTCGTTTTCGTTCTCTTCCCTCTTCACTTCTACCAGTGATGCCTCGACTGATTCTTCGACGGCCTGCACGGCCGGTTCCTTGGCGGTCTGCACAGTCGCTGGGGTGGCATCAGGGGCGGCTGGGCAGGCAACGACTACGGCGTCCTCGGCAGGTTTCTCCAGGGATTTGTCGCGGGGTTCAGGCTCAGCCTCTCTGGCAAAGAAGAAGCCCGCGAGCAGACTGTGTTCCGGTAGTGTGTTGGCGTACACCAGCTCCCAATCTGGTGTCTTGGTGTCCAGGTCTTTCTCGTGCGCGGCGCCACTGGTCGTAGTCTCTTCTGTCACGGCCGCGGACTCTTCCCGGGGGACCTTGTCCTCTTCCGCTGTCGTCTGACTCCCTTCCGGAGTGGCCGTGGCGTCTTTAGCTTCGGCCTCACTCTTGACAAGCTCTGCTTTTCGTTGCTCCTCTTGCTCGCGTAAGTACTTCCTGAGGCTGTCTTCGGTACTGAGCCCGTACTTGTCCAGCCTCTTGTCCTCGTTGAGCAACGAGCAAATTGTAACGAGTTCCGATTGGGACGCGCTCTCCAAGGCAAGGGCGCCTCGGGCCTCATCCTCACGCAGAAGCATGTTGAGGAAACGCGCCAGAAGCTGCGCGTGGAACGCCGAACCGAACCATTTTAGGAGCCTGGGCCGCGTTTTCAGGGAGCGCATAAAGACCAGCATTACGTATATGAATCCCCACAGCCTGAGGTCACGCGTATCTGCCTCCTCCAAAAGATAAGGGACCATGGTGCGGATCAGCTCGATCGTTGCATCATGGATGTCCCTCGCGTTGGCCATGGCGTCAGAATCAGCCCGGTCCTCGGACCCCACAAGGTCGGGAGCAAACGTCGCCATCATCGGGCTCGATCTCTTATCGGCAAGGGGAATCCCCAGCAGCAACTGGCAGAGCAAGAGGCCGAGTTTAGCGCTGCAAGTGATCAGTTAGAGACAAGTGTGACCCAACTCACGGGGCCAGCACATACCTTGGACGAATTCTGGATGTCTTGGCAGCTCCACAGATCTTGATCTTCCCCAGTGCCGTGTAGACAGCCAGAAGATGGTCCTTCCTATTGTCCTTGTGGCCATGTGCCCTGAGCATCTCGGGCTCCAGAGCAGCGAGAATCAGGTGGACAACGGCTGTAAGGAAGTGGTCTTTGTCGGTCTTGGGGACGCTGGTCGGCTCTTTATTCCGAGCAATAATCGGGTCGATAACGGTCCATACGGATTCCCGCGCGGGAAAAAATGGAGTTTTGACAACCAGGGACTTAGTGTGGTAGAAAAGCTGGGACACAGTCGCGTCGAAGACCTCGTCAAAATCCCGAGTCTGAGGCCGCGCCAGGATGGCGAGGTGGTGATAGATGAGGCCGGTCGTGGGATTCTCGCCCGATGCTCGAGTGTACTCCTCTTTGGAAATGTCACGCCAGCGCTGCAAAGCTTTCTCGTCACCGCTTTGGGTGGCCATTCTACGCAGCAAGTGTCAGTCTTCGTTATCACATCTGTCTATCGTATAGTAGACCTAGCAGGGGCAGCGCCTCTACTTACCCGTATCGGGCCAAATCCGCTTTGCATACGATCCAGTCGTAACGGAAGTGCGGGACAGTCTCTTCCAGCCAAGACATCATTTTGTATGCCAGGATGACGAAACAGGCCATATGTTCCCCGGATTCGACAAGTCGTTTACGCATGACCTCGAGAAAGGAATGTATCCCGTGCCGCCACATTCTTGCCGGCATGGTATACTTCACAGCGAGCCTTTTGAACGCTTCCAACGCGCTGGGGTGCTGCGATTCCAGGAGAAAGTCGTAGTGTTTGTGTAATAATGTGCGGTGAAGCTTAATGAGAGCCGCAAACTGCTCCGCATTGAGACTGGGGACCCATTGGGAATCGATCAGCACCCAGTATTCGCTGCCAATCTTTTTATACAGACTCTGGTCACCCAGCTGCCTGAACTCGGCATAGCATGGCAGTTCGGTCTTGGGCTTCTTCTCGGACTCAGACCTCGTCTCCTTGGTGAGGGCAGTAGTGTCGACTCCAGTGTCTGCCGTGTCCTTGCCCGAATCCGCGGGTGCAGCACCGGCCTCTTCAGGAGAGGCCTGCGGCTCTTGGGCGGACAGTTTGGCGTCCTGGTCTACAGGATGCGTGGTGACGGTAACCTCATCGAGAGCGGCATCTGCATTCACATCCGCCACCTTGGGAGATGTTTTCTCGTGATCGACCTCCTCGAGCTCTGCCTCCACCCTTTCGGGAGCTATCTCCTCGGGAGCGGCCTCCTTAGAAGCGTGCTCTGCCTCCTCAGGAGTTATCTCCTCGAAAGCCTCCTCAGCCTCCGTCTCCTTAGAAGTTGTCTCATCTAGCCTTTCACCCACACTGGTCGGCATCGCCTCGGGGTCGGGGTTCGAGTGCCTATTGTCTTCTTCCGCTTGGGCGGTCTCTTGCTCTACTTTCGCTTCAGCAGCCTCTTTCTTTGCTTTCTCTTTGGCACTCTTTAAGTCAACCAACTCGATTCCAATAGCGAGCAAGTGTTTTCTGTCCACTTCTATGCATTTGCTTTCGGCCATCGCCAAGCCGGCATAGATGCCCTTTAGTTTGGCTGTTCGTTGCTCCTGCGAGTCAACTGGTGGGTCTTGATTGTTGGCTTTGACGGTCTGGACCTCCTCAGCGACGGCATTACTGGAATCTTGTTCGCGGCCGGTGACAGTGGCTGCATCGTCCTCTGTGTCATCCGCTTTGATGTTCTCATGGTTTTCTATACTCCCGACATCGTTCCCGTCCGGAGGAGACTGCGACGATGCACCATTGGGCTCTGTCACGACCGGCACCTCGGAAGTGTGGTGAATCACGGAATCGGCCGCAAGGCAGCTATTGTGTTACTACTTGTCAGCACAATACCACTCGTGTTGACGGGATCAATCTTGACGTACTCAGCAGGAGCATCTTTTGGGTTACGCGGACCACCACCCATGGTGGAGATGAAAAGGAGCCTGCTAGAAGAGCGGCAGAGCTGCTGTAGTTGAGATCAAAATCGAGGAGAAACACTCGACTGGTGAATGGTCAGAGGGACTAAACACGTAGTAAGAAAGCATGAAAACAGCAAAATCTAGAGAAGAATCGGAACAAACAAGAAGGAGTACACAAGGACTGTGGCAAGGCTTATATTGGGTACAAAAAGACACCGAAAAACTGGGGAATAGGCGTTCATCGCCGGTTCGCCTTCATGCTACAAACGCATATGCTAAACAGTCGACGTTTTGAGCCGCAGACTTGTTTGCCTTCTGGTTGCCTTATGGTTGCCTTTCGATAAGAACAGCTGGGCGCCGGGGCGCGGGATCATACCCGAGCCCGGCAAGCGGATGCCTTATCAGAGAGAAACTCGGTGAAGTGCGTGCCAATCCATAGAGTAAGAAGCTACAAGCGTCGAAGTGAATTTTCTTGCCCGCCATCAAAATTCATCTGAACACACCCCACCAGGAGGAGGAAACCATTGGGCTCGGGCGCCCCTGAAGTGACGATTGAGGCTCGCCGGAGCATGCTGAGGCGGCAGTTTCTCGACTGAAATGGGACTCAGCGGCTTGAGCATGAAACAGGGATCAGCATTAACAGGTAGAGGTAAGGCATCAGTATCTGTGCATGGAGGGCTAATGAAAGGATGTATCCTCTAGAGTTGGTACTCCATCTCCAAATGACAGGGTTTATCTGGAGGCTGGAGTTAGCGGGCGGAAAGTGCTTCCGCGCTACAAGGGCTGTCAACCGCCATGCAGGTCAAAAGCGCGTCGCTAAATTGACGCGACGTGAAGACGCTAGGAGTGTCACTCAACAATGGGCACAACGGGCTGGGATGGTCTATCTCCACCCCGAGAGAAGCTATTCCGTATCTGTATAGGTTTTGCGGATTTCTAGTGGGTCCAAGGCGGTTAGAAGGCTATACCCTATCGGATTCAACCGAGAGGCTCAAATCATAGCTGCTCGTGAGGCTGTACTTTCTAGCCTCTAAAAATGGTTTGACCGAGGCTTCCGGCCCAACCACACCGACGCAGTAAGTGGTTGTAGTGCTGTAAGCGGATGGCATGCTTGTAGTGCTGTGCGATGATCTCAGAGAAATTTCATCTGATTCGTGGCTTTGCAAGCGTTTCAGGGTAAGCCAGAGCCAGACAATGATGATAAGAAGAATGATGAAGATGGGGGGGAAAATAGTGGAAAGTGCAATGACAGCATTTCGCGAGACCGTAAGGCCGTCAGTTGTCATCTTGAGTGTTTGGTGAACTAGCTCGATCTGGGTCTTGGTGGTGGCTTTGGGGCAGCCCGTGCTATCGTATGCACCGCATTCCGGGTAAGGTTTGGGTGAGGAGAAAAGCATGAAGGAAACGCTTGATGTGAAGTGTTGGCGAACCATGTCCTTGAGGCCTGAAAGTAGTTGCCTCGTTGCGTGCACATTCATTTAAGTATTCCCAGAATGGTCAATGTTTTTGCTTTTTGGTATTGCATGCGTACACTAACTTCTAGGTCGGAGCGGCTAATGCGATGTGGTGTTGAGGTGGCATTGGGAGTGAAAGCTAAGATGCCCCTGGGCCGTTGGATGAACCCACCCCCTTCCCCAGAAGAAATCTCTCAAGCTAAGACGTATGTACGAGATAGCTGACTTCCCAATCATTTCCCTAATGCAGACTACTGCCACCTGTGGGGCGTTTGATTGACTTTCACAACTTATTCCTAATTTGGAAACGCGGCGTTTTCTTTCCCCGCTCCTCTTGCGAACTGCCAGCCTCAAATTTTTAGACAAGGCAAGATGAGCGAGACACCAACAGGCGCGGAGCACGGGAACTCATCCGCGGGTTCTTTTAGTCAATTTCGTTTTGAGACACGAGCCCCCCGTCAACGTACCCATGAAGCTACATGGAAAAATCTAGCCAGGACTGTGCCAAGGACGGAAGATGAATGGTGCTTGGCGAGACAGCATGTCTTCAGCACCGCGGAGGAGATGTCTAGCACATTGACCGAGCTGCTTATGCCATCAAAGAAGACCTACCTCTACGAGATGATCTTCTTGGCGAGCCGCCACATGATCCTCTGTTGCGATCCAGAACAAAGACAGACGGTGTACTCTGATCTCCGAGGCTTCTTTGGCAACCCCCACCTTGATGACGGCATGTTGGAGAGATACATGAAATCGGTGGTGAGACTCATCAGAGTTCTCGATGAGCTCTACTTAGAGGGTCTTCTGCACCGTGCTTTTGAAGCGATTCTCTACAGTATGGCAGCTGAAGGTTTGCAGTGATCTTTTACTAACCAATATTCGAATTAGTACCGGCTCAGAGGTCACACCTGCGTCAGTATGGAGAGCACCCAGACAGGTTTAAATCTGCATTCCTCATTCAAAAGCCTTCAGCAGAAATTCATGGATCCCTGCTGCTGTACATTCCTTTCCTGGTCCACTATACATTCCCTTATCTGAGGTAGGTTTCACCGGAACGAATATTCCACAGGCTAAGTAGTTTCTGGCAGCCTTACCAGTGCTCGAGACGCTCTCAATAGCCGGCTCCTCGGTGAAAGCGAGTACCACTTGTTCGAGGACGCGATCAAGACCAAAACATTTGTTCCCCGGCTCCCGCCTCTGCCACCCCTGACCCTACCCTTGCGCGTTGTACATCACTTTGAAGTTTTTAAACTACCTGGTGACCTGCAGTCGGCCTTGTCAGGGCTGGCGGTGCAGCTTCGTGGGTATAATCCAATGCCGTCTGCTATTCCAGGGGAAACTCAAATGCATGCCTATGAATGGCCAGGTGCAAATGAGGTAATTAGGGAAATATTAAAATGCCTGGTGAGTCACCTGAAGGTATCCCACGATAGCATACTCATCAAACAGACCAGTCAGGGGCTTCTCAAAGTGGAGGAATATGCTGTCGGTACACCTTATGCCATCCACCACGACTGTGGACCTCTTCCTACACCAAGCGGAACCGTCCAGGTCATCGTGCCAATTATTAAGGATGCGGCTGGTAGCTGTCAAGTCTCCCTTGGTGGTTACACGGATAGTAAAAAATGGGCATCTTGGGACGCCGGACAGGGGTTTCTCTTGAACCAAGGCACTTTCTTATTACCAAAACAGCCTATTAACTACATACTAACTCGATTTCGAATCTGAAGCCCCATTCTCAGGCTTATCAATTTTGAAAACCTGTTCTCGTCCAGGGAAATCCGGGATTGGATGACGGATCGGAGGCTGAGAGTGGTCTTTGGTATGTTAGTGTTAGTAGCACATGAGACCTCAGAATACGTACTTGGTCTCGAAGACTCTTCCTTTGGAGTAACTTTCGCTTTCGAGGCGTCTTGGTCCGTTGAGGCACCGCTTTGCTCTTTCCTCTATACCACGGTGTCTATAGATGGATCTGTCATTTTGGAGGAGGACGAATCTAAAATTTGAAGTGCAAGAGAACGACAGTAGGCTCATCATCACAACGGCAGCGAGGCAGGTATTTATTCAATGCATCAAGAATTGTTCCAGCAATAACTGTGGGTGCTCTCTTTACTGCTTACAGAGCTGGCACAGAGCTTACCTGGAGATCGTGGAATGAGGCGATTGCCTCGTCTATAGAGCAGCGTTCTGGCCGCCTTGGATTTTCTTCCTACAAGAGGTTTCCCCAAGGATGCAAGGTTCTAGGATTGCAGCTACTGGCAATTTCAGTGGATCATGGACTTCCTGCCTCTGGGCATGGAAAGCTACTTGATCCATCTGTAAGAGAATTCTAGGCTGGAGAGATATATGTTCCCGCTGACGGGATGCCCTCTTGGAAGTAATGAGTCTTTGTGCCGGTGATATGCTGGATGAACTAGATGGAGACGCTGCTGGAGGGAAGCTCTGCTGAGATCAACTGTATTGATATCCATGGGACGTGCTTCACCGACAACTACTGTAGGGCGAGCTACGAGTAGAGAGTTGCCTCTTGGAGGGATGAATAGAGAAAAAGCTCGAGCATGAATACGGGAACAACAACAAAAAAAAAAAACAGGTGATTTTGTCTTTGCCAATATGTCGAAACGATTTTACCTGTTTACAAATCTTCAAAGTCGAACGATAGTAGACGATCTTTGTGATGCTTCTGCAGCCTCACGAAGGGACCTGCCACAATCCTCGTCTGTTCATCGAGCCTATACTTGCCGAGACAGCAGTCATGAAATTCGCATGACACGAGTGAGCATTTCGTCCAAGTATCGTAGTCCACAAAGTCCAGTGTTCGGCCGTAAATTTCAGGCGGGAGTTTGCCTGTCGTCTTAGACACTGCGCAACGTCGGGCGGCGACATCGAAGAAGTTCACGAGCGCCGCTAATCCGGGGAAGTGTTTTTGCAGTCTTCGCGCGGTTCCTGTGCAGTTCGACTGTATAACGAGCTCTCCATGCTGACGCTGAACTTCCGTGTCGACTTTAAGCTCTGGCCGTTCTCGCGGATGTGTGCTCGCAGTACGCTGCACGTAGGAGCGAAAGAGGAACAGCTTTGCTAAGTTTGTCCAACGGCTCACCGTTCTTGTCACGAGAGACTTCTGCGAAAGCTACTTTGAAGAGCGACAATCTGAAAATTGGTGCAGCCTTGCTTGAGATCATGAGTAGCGGCTTCCGTAATAGCTTTACCATCGATAATCAGCACGAGACTTGCAAGCACACCCTCGTGCCAGTACATCGTCTCTGAGGGCGAGGCTCCTGGAGGCTCGCCCGGTCGATGAGACATGGAGCCGAATTTCAGCAGCGGTGCGCGATCACCAGCCCAGTCTTCGTCAAACCATCGAGGTGATATCTAGAGATGGTCCGATTTGCAGCCGTGCCCATCGCAAGACCGGGGGTCACACGGCTGAGCAGGAAAGGAATGGAATCCGACCTGACCGGACGCAATCGAGACGAGGGCAAAGGCCAGTTCGCGAAAAGGGAATGAGGTCGGACTCCCTTCCCTCCCAAACCCCAATGATGTCGTGTTTGTATCTGATAAGTGTCTTGGCGAGAACATGAGTGAGAAATGTAGCTCGTGCCTTTCGGTGCTGACCGCGTTCCCAAGACTCTTGGGTTGTGACATGATGCTACCGCGCGCACTCATCGTGATGTTGTTCCAGAGGTTTAGGGTCTGCACAATCTGTCTTCTTCGGGCCGTAGATGCGTCGATCGGAGCGTTGGAAACTCGGGTCGGTGATCTTGTAGCGAGATTTTCAGTGTTGAGGATCCCATTTTGTGTAAGGCGGAGACTACGTGAGCTATGTCCGCACGTCGGGGTGTCAGTTGATTGGGGCGAGTTGGTTCGCGCTGGAGACGGTTGGTGTTGACGAGAGATGAAGGAAGGGTTTAGTCAGCTGACGTACGATCGGTAAACTCAACATGGGCTGCTGAAAAGTGCCAAACAAGGCCAAGAGTTAGGTTGGAGCCCATGAATTGGATTGATCCCGGCATTCTACAAATCGCGAAAAAGCCCAGGGATGCCATCTCTTGTCTTGATGATCTCGCTAATCTGGTCGGCTGAGATTTTTGTTCCCTGATCCTCAACAAGAAATGAACTCCTTGCTAGGGTCGCTGGGTGACTAAGCAATGATTGATTGCCGCCTCACGTAACGCGATGCGCGACACGCATCGCGCACCGTGTCCCGCTCAAATGACTCGGCATGGAACGTGTATGCCTGCTTGCTTAGCCACATTTCATTCGATTCAGACACAGTGCCTCCACGAACACAGCACTCTCCTTTCTGCTAGTATTTCCTGTGGCCCTGCGCTCAAACATTCACGAACCTAGACCGCAGTTGGACACGGCACGTCCGCATCTCACGTTATGGCACAGGTCTACCACGGCCGAGGCGCAACCCAAGCAGGACGTCTAATGCCACCATGATCAGCTTGCATCGCCCGCCTATCGCCAGCTCACAAAGTGGTGACCAGTTTCCGCTCAAGTAGATCAGCCGAGTCCAGACGTCGATCAACGCCATCATCATTCCACTGAACGCCGTGGACGCGATTTACCCTTACTTGAGTGCCACTTCGCCGGCCCAACTCGAGGCCGCGTATCGCACCGACCGGTAAAACCAGGATCACGATATCACGGTGAAGAGTCAGGATGAGACAACTTGCATCCTCTGTCGCGGCACCTCGATGTCCAGTCGAAGCTGGTTTCAGACTGGCCACCTCAGGAGGCCATCGTCCGTGACACAACAATCGTCAGTCTAGCCCGGAACGTCGACGAGACGACGAGAGCACGGAGGCAAGCAGTATCACTCAAACCGCAACAGACAAGAAGTGGCCCGCGGGAAGGGATCATGATGCATAGAGGAAAAGACAGCCATCGTGCTGTGGTTAGAGGTGGGGTGCTCGCTTCTGTGCCCGTTTCCTGGTGGCCTAGTCTCTATCGCTCTTGTGGCGAAGCGTGAACTACCGACGTATACAGAATGTCAGAGAGTGTATGCCCACTGAGTATACGTATCGGTTCTGCATCGGCATGGCAGACTAGGAAGACCAGAATTTTGTAACGTATAGACTTGGCGACATGTTCCGTGTCCTTTGCGAGATGTACATTGCTGGCCATCAAACCATACCGGTGCTCATTATATATGCTCCATAGGTCTGGGGATAATACGCTGTCCCTGGTTGGACACCGGGTCTCTATAAAGTAGGCTAGAAGGCTTTTATTCCACCACTTCTGATGCCCGAGGTTTGAGTGAAATGGGTAAATTAATTATCTGGCACAAGTACAAGAGTTAAGGCACATATAGCATTCCCTATGGTTGAAACATGTAGTATTTGCCCGTCGACCGTGGGTGGAAATCGGCTCAAGGTTCGTGTGCCGTCTGATGTCAAGGCAGAGATGGTGGCGCGTCTTATAATAGCCGGCACGAAGGCATCTCGGTTGTCAGGATATCTGCCCGAGCTTGACCAGACAGCAGGCCATGGAGTTGACCTGAAGGGCCGTGGTAGTGGAAACGTATCGTGATTTTTCTAGGCGGCGGTCAATACAGCCGAAATGAACAGGCAGGAGGCTAGGCATACCTTCATAGGTGAGTCCCCAGAATCTATCAAGAAAATAAGGGTGGCTGCAGAATCTCGATCCTGTTATCGACAGCACATGACGCAAACATCTTGTCGAGGGCATCCACGATGAGACTGGGGGGTATCGAGCAGGCCAATAGTTCGGATTGATAAGGCAAAGCTGCTGTGTCGCTACAACTGAATTAAGCCAACATACTGGCGGCGCTGGCGGACTGATGGATGAGTAAAAGCTGCCATCTTTCTAGGTCATCTAACGCTAGGCTTGCAATGGACATCCAGTCATATGGCCGAGAACATATTGTTTCCTTCGCAGATCGCGGTGAAGGTCGGGGCGAAGAACGAGTAGATGGGTCGCGGACAGAGTATCGATCGCTGGTGAGTATGACCGCGGATGCGAGGAAGGGGCGCGAAATGTCACCATAGGCTGCCCTCCGGCCGGAAGCTATCTCGATCGTCGGGCTTGATTTGAGGCAGTCTCGAACAGTATGGCACAACAACAGTTAACGAGAAGACCTATGAGCGCTATCGGGAAACAGGCCGGCCTGCTTAAAGATAGTCAGCGAGAAGCAGAGAACAGCGAACAGAGGGTTGGGTGCCCCTTCTCTTGGTAGGGGTCATGCGGCGATGCTGCGGAGCGAGGGACGCGTCTGAGCAGGTCGCGTTGATCGGCTTGAGCAGGTTGTGGATCGTAAAGATGAAGCTACCGTGTCGCCCCTGAGGGCCGTATCTGGTCAGAATGATATCAGATTAGAAGCACTCGCAGCGGTGGTCCTCACCCATCTGAGGTCATCCAATATCGAGCATGTCGTGTACGTAGATGGCTAATTTTCATTGGCTAGGGGGCCACTGCCAAACGCGGTCAACGTTACGTGACTTACCCTGTAGCGCAACACTGCAATGGTGATTTTAAATGTTCCCTGGGACTATCAGTTCTACACCTGAATTCCAGCTCCTTGAACTGCCGTGGTAAATTTAGTACTCCTCGTCGGTATAGCTGTTAATTGTACTATGGTATGTGTCGTCGTGGGCAATAATCGTCCTGGCAGCCAAAATAGACTTCTCGATCACCATTTGTAGATGACTCGGAGAGCTTGCCTAACTAATGCCCGCTCGTAATTGTCCCTACGGATACAACATCCCAGGCTATGACAGAGCCGCCTACGAACGGCGTGCGAGGTTTACCTAGCTGCTCTACACCTGCTATACCATTATTTGGAGCGTTCACTTGTGAGTCAAGTTCCATAAGTCAAGTTCCTATCGTCATGCTGAACAAAGGCTCGAGGGCGACAAGGGCATCCAGATGGTAGTCCTGCATTAGCAAATACAACTAAACATCAGCAAAGTCAAGCCCTCTCGCCCTCTACTATAACTCGTCGTGGTCTTGTAGACAGATTTATTTCCACGTGGGGCAACGCCAAGGGTCGCCTGCCCTGTTTTCACCAATAGCGATTGCATTACAAATTCATCAATCATCTTTCAGGGACTTTAGGGTTACATTTCTACCACAGAGCCTATTGCCTCAGGGCCGTGTTCCATGCGCTCTGGCGATTGACAGCCCTTGTAGCAGGTTACGGTCGCTAACTTCACCTCCAGAAAAACCCGCTCACCTAGAGACGGGGTACTTGGCAACCGTCAGAGGGTACATCGTTTTGCAAGGCTTGTATGTACGGGACACTAATGTCTGTTTGCAGTGCGTCATGCCTAAGCCTCCTGAAGACAGCATTGTCGCATGGCGGCAACGCTTAGGACAACCGGGTTTTTGACGGGGCTGGTTTGGGTTGAGCTGAAGCCGACCAATGGGAATTAATTTCAACGAGTCAGCTTGCTTGCCCACAGCGCAGGTTTTGTCCTTAACTGACTAAGAGGCTGAAATAAGAGAAGACGTCCTTCCCTATCACTGTTCACCGTGGCATACTCCCCCAACATGCTGTTTGGCCAGGCAAAACATCTTATTATCAAAGGACGTGAGACGTTGAGGCGAGATAAATCACCAGGATTCATAATACACTACTCCTCCAATGAAGACACGCTTTCTGTGCAAATATTTTTATTCTTTCGCGAAAAGCATTGCTCAGACAAACAAAAAGTCCCACTCTTTTGATTCCATGACATCTCGCCAGTGGATGCATAGAGTGCTGTTGTCCGGGAGCCTGTCATTCTGAGCCCACACCTCGTGTATGAGGACAGCTGCACGTCCTATGTTGCCAACCTTAGCCGAGTCGCCCAGTTGAGCCAAGCGATCCTCAAAGAGGGACCGGAATGAGCTACCAGGAATGCTGATGGAGCCGCCAATGAGATAGACCCAAGTAAGGTTGCGGTCAAATCCATGAGGGCCTGAGGGAATATGCTGAAGCACCATAGTCAGCTCCTCGACCAAGTCTATGTGGCATGGCTCTCTGGGGTTGAACCCAGGAACCAGGCTGTAGAGAAAGATACGTGCAGCAATAAGGAAGGCTATGGTTATGTCCTTGGAAAGCTGCTCAGATATAAGGCTACCATTAGCACCGAAGGGCATTTTGCGGCCTGCATCGCCCATCTCGGTGATACTAATTTGTACGCTAAGGGCAGAGACATGTTGAAAGGAGTTTGCATCGATACCTTGGCAGGATCAGAGACGATAGCAGGAAGGCCAAGCTCCCGCACCAAGCTGACCGCGAGGTCAAAGAGCTTGGGCCTGGGAATATCGGGAAGGCCATCGTCATAGTGGCCAATTACAGACTGGGAGAAGATGAGGCCGAGTGTTGTCTCCAGAGTTTGTTGGTGTTTCTCATCCTTCTTAAGAGCCTTGATAATAGCTTCGATGCTAGCATCGCGATGACGCATGATTTCATTCTCGATCTCCTTGGTAGATTTCGAGCCATTGGTATGTGATTTGAGGTGCTGGGCAGCGACGCTTAGGCAGCAGTGAAGAAAGGCACCGTTAGATTCAAGGGTAGGGAGGATCAGCTCCGAGCTGGCTTGGCGGCGTCGGTTGGAGTCAAGGATGGGAAAGATCGTTGGCAGAATGAATTTGATGAAGCGTTCTTGTAGACGTTTCTCATCTAGCTCGAGCGAATATTCTTGGTTGAGAGGGGCAGGGGTCATATCGACACAGGTCTATGTACCAAAGCGTCGATGGTTGATGTGAAAAGGGCTGGGGTGGCACGATATCTTCCTCGAAGAACAAAGGCTTGGATTCACGATAGAGACAATACGGTACACCACAGGTAAGAAGTCCGACAGAGGAAAGTAAGAAAAGGGATCTATAAATACTCGCACAATTTTGCTTTGTCATGTCTACATACTAGTCCAAGCTTCGAACCATTGTCTTTGCAATGTGCTTGACAGTCTTGAACGGGTGCTAGGCTTTCGGACGGACAGAAACCTCAGTAGATCGAGTCCAATAGCTTGTGGGCATCTGCTACGTCGAGATAGAGACCCACGCGTCCTGTGTATGTTGAACGGGCTGACGAGAAACAGGCAAATTATCTCAACTAAAACCCATACCCGCCTTTCGTCGTAGTCCAAAGATGTGGAGGGGAGTGTAGGGAGAGTCTCCATCAGATGTATAATGGACTATCATCTGGAACACTGGGAGAAACGGCTGGAGGTGCCGACTCTATTAGTTAGCCTAGCCGTTTCATATCCAGTCTCTTGCGATCGGTGTGACTCTACTCTTCTCCTGGTAAACACCGTGTATGGAGGTCCAGAACACAGGCTAACCCCTCCAGACGAAGTGTAAATGTACGATACTTCAAAGAAGGGGCTTATCATCCCAAAACAGAAAGTTGTGTGCGGGGTCTCTACGGCGGTGTCATGAATAAACCGGATTCTACACACTACAACATTCTAGCTATTGTAGTGTCTGGGCAAAGATGTATGCTTATCATGCACGTCACAAGCAGGCAATGAGGGCGTGGGTCGCTCGCAGATCGACCAACTTTCAGCAAACCCAGCATGAGAAGACAGATACAAGCCCTGTGAGGGCTTCGCCATTTTGGCGTGTCATCTTAATCATCACTTTTTGCACGTAATACACCAGGACATGTTTCATAGATCCAGGTGTCGCCGCAGAAGCGTACTGAACGGAACTTATCAGCACAGTGGTCAGAGAACCAGGTGATGTACGGTGGCTTGGACTATACTCTTGAGCCAACTCCTTCGTGCACTTATCAGAGAAATAGACGTGCAAATCACTACTTGTTGTAACGATGGCAAGAAGTACCAGAAGATCGACTTGCTTGCTGCGGACCAGCCATCGACCAATCGGACTCTGTACCTAAGCTCGCTTGAAGAGTTTGTCAACAGGAACCCATGTCGAACGAACAAGAACAACAAAGTTTGATACTGATCATGTTCAATCCACACTTTCATTTTAAACTTCGTCTGTCCTTGCTGGGCTCTTGTATCCCTGTAACCCCGCCGATCGCGATTTGACGTTCCGTGAAATGATTGAATCATGCATTGTAATGAAAAGCGTCGCTTTGATCAGACAATCAAGTGCCTTGCGGTTTCCCATCAGAATAGCTACTGTAGAGAGGGCCCATTGCCACGCGGAAAGTCGTGCCGATCCTAAAAATCCTCGAATCTACTACCCAGGTCACAGAGACTTCCAAAGGCTGGCTCTTTGCAAGACAACTTGTCGTACCTGTCTGATGTCTTGGTAAAGAGGACAATGTAGTTGAGACTGAGCGTCCCTCTTTACTAAAGCCATGCTCAATAAGTGGAGGCCCGATAAAACCTCAGGGTGTGAAAGAAAGACAACATGGACAGCTCTAGAAAATCGCGATTGGTTCATTGCCTAGATCCTCTGCTGTCATGAAGGACTAGTAAGGTAAAAGAATTGGTCACACTTTTTCTCCAGCCAAAGAAGACATCGCCTTAGCCATGTAATGTCGGCTGCCCGTCGTCAAGTCGACGCTTGATGTGACATCCTGGCGTGGTACAATCTCTAGTGCTAAAAGATCTCCCTCCCACACATAACTAATATCCAGGTAGCGAATTTTATGCACACGCTCGACATTCTTCCGTGCAAGCGCGGTGGTACGTTAAGCACAGACTCGGTAGGCGAAGCAATCCACCATTTTAAGACGACGACGGTAAGCCTTATCCTTGTTTCAAAACTTTCCGCAGTCACCTTTAAGTGCTCCACTCAAGCTTGGAAGATCGGAAGCACGAAGCCGAGGCGCATGACCTTCTCACCTGCATGATGCCGCTCGCATCGTCCCTGCATATTAGAACCCTGCTCAGCTCACTAGTGGTATCTCGTTTTTCTTTTTATGATACAAGAGCGGATCTACGAGAAACTTACCCAGTTTCAAGTCAACCCACGTCTAGACTAAGCACTTTGATGCCACCCGCAGCAAACCACTGGCTTCCCTTCTCAAGTCTTGACTTCTTTTCGTTCTTTTCGTCTTAGCACATCCCAAGACAAGCCAGCAAAGCAAGCATTGTCTAGGATATAAAGCAAAATATCCACGATTGTTCCTCTCGCTGTAAATCGTCGTCAATAGCTTTAATCTGTCTACTACAGGAGATTTGCTCGTAGGTTGTGGGGTATATGTCACAACCGACGTACTACAACGGCCGCCGAGGCTAAGACCTAGTCAACACTCTTAGCTCAAATGGTCGTCTTTTGAGGGTGGCGATAGAAAGATAGAAAGCACAAGTGATAAGCTGGCATGGATTGGAGAGGTGTAGAAGGTGTGATGAGCCGACTGGATGATGTGAGTAGCGGGTGGCACCACGAGGGTCAAGGTAAGGCTAGCCTCCAAGTCGATAATCTACTGCGCTGTTTGAGACACTCGGAGAATATGAAGATCAAACGTCATAGGCGCGACACATGGCGCGTGGTGCCCATCAAATCGTCGCACCATAGAATCAGCAATTGGCCTTTCAAGACTTGTCACTCTTGTGCGCGACAGCATGCATAAGAACTTTGCCATCGCTAGGTGTCAAAGTTTTGAACTCATAATTACTACCTTGGTACGTGTTTCCGCGTCTTTTCTGTCTGCCTGCTGCTTCAGATACCATGTTTGGCCGGTTGTGCCGCTTGAAAGCTATACTTAAGATTGGTTCAAAGCAGCAATTCGACGCTTCGCTGGATTAAGCGTCAGCTACACTTTGATGAGAGCAACCTGTTTGTAAAACTTCCCACATTGGTCTGAGACATTCAAACTGCTTATTTCGCTATCAAAGATGAGGAAAACATGTTTGGCGGTGCGAAAACATCGGTAACTAGATCAATTAAAGCTCCCATTTTTCTCTTATCATCACGTCGCGCCAGGAGGAATATTGGTACTTCGCCTCATCATTCTCGGTCCATACCTTGGACAAGAGAATGCGAAGTCGCTCCATTTTACCAAATTTACCTATAAGGCGTAGACCGGATATTCGGCCCTCGAGTAGAGACCGGAACGGGCTCTTGGCAATGGTGACTGAGCCACCAATGAGGTAGACCCATGTCATACTGTGATCGAACCCGTCGTTGCTCGTAGGAATGTGCTGAAGAACCGTCGTTAATTGATCTATCAGCTCCACGATATGGGGTTGTGTGGGATGGAATCCTGGAAGCAGACTATAGAGGTAGATGCGTGCAGCGATGAGGAAAGCCATGGTTATGTTTTTACGAAGTTGTGGAATCAAGATTTGGCATGTGGTATCGAAGGGCATCTGCGCT
Source organism: Fusarium bactridioides (assembly GCA_013623355.1). Taxonomy (NCBI): domain Eukaryota; kingdom Fungi; phylum Ascomycota; class Sordariomycetes; order Hypocreales; family Nectriaceae; genus Fusarium; species Fusarium bactridioides. The sequence continues at coordinate 40,919 of JACCKW010000517.1, forward strand.
TCGAAATCTTCACTCTCAGACTTGCCGATGTGCTTGTCAAGTTCAGCAACCGACTCTAAGAGAGGGCTAAAGCCCATGCCGCCGTTCTTCTGAAACTCCAGACAAGCGATCTCAGAGATGAGGCACATGACCCTGTCGTCGCAGCCCATCAATTCGCATAGGCCAAGGCCTGGGCTAAGCTGGGAGATACGTTTCTCCTTGTATATGTGGGCGTACCTTGGTGACCGCCCCTTGATTGTGGCACCCAGTATGTCAATCCATGCATAGATTGCTTTATGAAACGGGATCTGTGGGTAAGCCATAGACGATTCGAGTGGGTTGGCGCCTGGACTTAGCCTCTGTAGCAATTGAGTGGCGGCTTCGAAATGTAGGTCCCATGAAAAACCCAGTAGATTGTCGCATGTGCCGACAGCGGTTTCTAGAGAGATGATCCCTAGTGTCGCCTCAAGAATTTGCTGCTGGCTCTCGTTTTCTTCAAATGCATTATTGAGCGCTGTAGCTGCGCCGCAACGATGTCTCGTGATTTCGTCGTCCAAAATGCCAATGGAAGCATGACCGCATGACGATTTAAGGTGCTGAGCGGCCACAACCAAACAGCTATGTAGGTAAGCTCTGTTTGAGCAGAAAGCTGATGAGTCCAGATCAAACTTGAATGAATTATCCTTATCGTGCCTGAGAAGCGGGAAAATGTTTGGCTGGACACATGCCTGGAAATGGCTTTCAAGGAGTTGGTATGTCCTACTCGGGTCGAACTGCACCAGTGCCATCGTCGGCGTGCTATCAAACGAGACTCTGTTCAAGCTGACGACTGACTGCCCCCTCTGTGAAAATATTTGAATCCCATACGTCGTTGATGTCACCCTCGAGTGGACAGTTCCCAATCATAAGGTAATAATAACCCTGGAAGATGGAAATGTGCGATTCCCAGAGTGTAGGCGCGTTACCAGTATCGAAATCGGCCTGGGTTTGGACTCCGAAGCCGATATTGCTAGGTAAGCAGCTGTTGGATATGGCTTGGAGGTAACTAGACACGCCGAAGCCACTCGTATTCATCAGGTTGAGCAGATTATCATACCGGTAAGGGCCTAGGCGTGGTGATTGTTAGCCGCGCTCTACCATGCTTTGGAGTCCTTTTTCTAGGCCTTTCCTTCTCACATTGCCGGAATACCAATTACGACGTACCTATTTCTCAGCGAATGGGGCTGAGATTGCCTGTGATTGAACACTCAATGGCTTCAAAGGCCCATGGAACTGTACACTATGTTGTGGTGACGATGCTGTGAGATATTCGGAATGATTCTTGTATTATCTAAAAGGCGTCGAGTTATTCCAGGCCAGGACATCGTTATAAGCAACATTAAAGGTCCACCCTTTGATCGCAACCGGTCTAGATAAGATGAAGTGGGTAATCGGCTTTATAAGCCGAAGAAATCTCTCCAGATCCAGTGTCAAGAGCAGAGAAACCCGTTAGCAACAGTGGATCACAGACCAGATGAAGCGTCTCTAAACTCTCTGATCATCACGGGTCATCCGAGGCGTAAAACAAGCCTTCATACACGAGTTCGTCCCGCAGTCCGCCACATCATCCAGTAAACGACGCCTTTCGAGTTCGTGAGCTTGGCCACACCGATCCTTAGAGTAACGATTTCCTTCCACACTACTAACGACCATTATACCTCGCTCTTCCGGTTCACATTCTTACATCATACACCCAATCAATGTCTTCCTGCGAAACACGGAATTGGGTACACGAACTCGATCCTGAAGAAGATTGGAAGATAGAATCCTACAGAGTGGGGTTTGGTATCCTAACCATGCTCTCGGAGCCGTCTCGCATAAGACGGCCTGGTCCAGGAATGAAGGCGGGAACTGAGCCCGGAGTTATCTCCAATGCTCCTAAGCCACTCAACAGATTAGGAAGGAGAGAGATCCCACGATCATCACCGAAGCCCTCTCCTAACTCACGTACATCAGCAAGAGCTGCCGAACCTTCTACTACTCGACGGCCATCAATTCCTCAACCTGTGCCACGACCTAGCCTTAATCATCAAGCCAACTCATGGGGTTCTTCTTCTTCGGCGTCCACACGATCAACTACCAACCATCGTGGAGGCTCCGGATCATCCTCATCAGCTTAGTTCAAGGACAACCCAAGGTCTAGCCAAGTATTCTGCGTAGGAAGAAAGTCGTCGGTATCCGGCGGTGTCAAGACGATAGGGACTGGCTCATCTCGTACAGACTCTTCTTTTTCGTTCCACTAAACATTGTCGTCATCAAGGAACTGGCATGCCACATTGACATGCAGCATATAGTACCCGCTGCTGAGGGTGGTAAAGTTTATTGATGGTGCGAGAAAGATTCAAGGACACAGAGCCACGGAGACTGCTTTCCGAATTGCCGTTGAGCGATGAGTAAATGGTTGTAACCATTGGTCCATTGTATGCACTACTGAACTGTAACGCCTCCCACGCTGAGTACCTAGTCAAATTTAATCACAAACTGCAACGCCAAGCCGCAGCGATATCTTTTTATAAATGATCCTAAATGACTAATCGAAACTCACTATTATTGCTTCTGTTTCGAGATCCAGCTGCATGAGGGTCTCGACGCATGCCTAATTGAGGTTACAATCGATGCCGCAAATGGTCGGTAGTTCCGATGGATCCACAAACTCGCCACTCGCCAATCCTTCACGTGGCAGTAGAGACAAACACCCCACCCCATATTACAGCATACAGTGGCTAGAAACCATAATTGGCTGGGCATAACCCGGGGCATCTTAATCCGGAAAGTTTTACGGATTATAAGCGGGTTTATTCAAGCCTTAGCTAAACGATTGGCGTCAGTGGCGGCACAGAGCGTGGGTGTAAGCATTTTGTCAGAAAGATCTCAACTTGGCTAGTTTGACCCTATCTCCAGTCATCCATCTCGCCGCCTTGAGATGCTTTAGCCCGAAAATCCAGAAGCTTTGGGCCAAGCGGTCCTCAATGAGTGATCGGAATGAGCTACCAGGACTGCTGATGGCGCCACTAATGAGATAGACCCAAGTAAGGTTGTGGTCAAATCCATGAAGCCCCGAGGGAATATACTGAAGCACACAGTAGTCACCTTCTCGGCCAAATCTATGTGGCGTGGCTGTCTGGGATTGAACACAGAAACCAGGCCGTAGGGAAAGACATGTGTAGCAATACGGAAGGCTATGGTTATGTTCTTGGAAGGTTGCTGGGGTAAATGGCTACCATTAGCATTTAAAGGCATCTTAGGGCCTGCATCACTCATCTCGGTCAAGCTAATTTGTTCTTCAAGGGCAGAGACATGCTGGCGGACTGTGAAGTCATTCATGCCATCCTTCTTGAGAGACTTGAGACAGGCGATCTCGGAGATGAGATACATGACCCGGTCATCACAACCCATCAGCTCGCGCAAGTAGATAATATGGTTAAGCTGAGAAAGGTTCTTCTCGCGGTAAGTGTGAGCAAATGTTGGTGAACGACCCTTCACTGTGGCACCGAGAACGTCAATCCATGACGAGAGTTACAGGATGAAGGGAGTTTGCATTGAACCTCGAGTAGGATCGGAGACAATGCCGGGAAGGTGAAGCTTCTGCACTAAGCTGATGACTGCCGAGAAGTGCTGGTGTCAAGGAATATCGGGAAGGCCATGGGCGTAGTGGCCAACGACGGACTGGAAGAAGATGAGGCCGAGTGTTGCCTCCAGAACTTGCTGGTGTGTCTCATTCTTGAGAGCCTCACAAATAGCTTGGAAGCCGGCATAGCGGTGGCGCGTGATTTTTGTTGCCGATGTCTCGGTAGGGTTCGAGCCATTGGTATGTGATTTGAGGTGCTGGGCTACGACACAGAGGCAGCCGTGAAGATAGGCACCGTTTGATCAAGAGCAGGGAGGATCAGCTCTGAGCTAGGCAGGCAGTGATAGTTGGAGTCAAGGATGGCAAAGATTGTTAGTAGAATGAATTGGACGAAGCATTCTCGTAGACGTTTCTCGTCTAGCTCGAGCGAATATTCTAAATTGAGAGGTGCAGGGGTCATATCGACACAGGTCTGCCGATCAAAGAGCGTCGATGATTGATTTAATTAGGGCTGGGGTGGCACGATATCTTGCTCGAAGAGCAAAGGCTTGGATTCACGATAGAGACAAAGCGGTTCACTAAAGGCAAGAAGTCCTACCGAGGAAATCGAGAAGAGGCGTCTACTGGTTCAAGCTCCGAACCATTTTCTTTGCAATAAGTTTGACAGCCTTAAGGGGGTGCCGGACTTTTGGACGGACATAAACCTCAGTGGATCGAGTCCAATAACTTGTGGGCATCTGCTACGTCAAGATTTCGAATCACAGAGGCCCCTGCGGCCTGTATATGTTGAATTAGCTGACGATAAGTAGGTAAACTATCTAAAGCAAAACTCATACCTACCTCTGATCGAACTCCAAACATTTGGAGGGGAGTGTTGGGAGGTGCGAGTGCGGAGAGCTTCCATCAGACGTACCGTGACGACGCCCAGTTCAGCTCGGGTGATGGAAGATCTTACGATGAAACTGCTTCGGAGACAAAGCAAGGTGGAACCAAGGGGCAAGGGATATCTCTAGACATCAGCAAGGAGAGAAAATACACTAAAGAGTATACTATTTGATGAAAAGATACTGCTTCAAAAAGACTTACATCCACGCCGGTTCCTCTTTCACAGCCGGAGTCGGCTCTTGGACACGTTTACGACTTTCACCTTGAAGCTTGATACCAAGCTGGATACACGAACAAGTTAGCGACTCCCATCAATGGGCGCGCTCATGGATAAGAAGAAGTGGACGATGGTCGTGGCCATATTGAACCGAATACTCTGACAGAGAGTTTCTCGAACGACTCAATATCCGACTCAGTGACGACCCTCTAAATGGTTTCGCTACTAATAAGCGTGGGAAACAAGATTCTTTTCCTATGCATCGTGCTCTATCGAACGACTGTGAACAAGACAATCCTTTGCCGTCTCCGTGCCCTCGGCGCTCTGATCATTGGCGGTAGTGAAGTCTCTATAGCTCGGGAGAGACGGAAGATCAAGTCGAGTATATCCTCAACGAGTTTGACAGCACAATTGCCTGGGGACGTTGATCCTGCCACACGATTGACGAGTATTCAACTGCTGAGTTGGCGGGCTTTCTTTCCATCTGGGCCATGGACTCAACACCTCGCTTGGTTACCAGGGCATTTCTCTCCCTCATATATGCTGTCGTCTTCCATCTTCTGTTCCTTTGGTAGAACTGGACTGGATTCACGCTTAACCTGCGCTATGATGAGATCGTATTGTCGCCTTGTCAGTATACTTGGGCTGGGTTACACTTGTCTTTGCTTCGGCTTTCATTGTCGGTGCTTTTTTTCTCTCATCCTCGCAGTCCATGTTTCCTGACTGGCGTTTGAGGATGAGGTACAGAAAAGTCGTTCCAATGAGATGGACTCGCCTTAGTTGTAACGGCGGGTATGTCAGCTCCCAGATGTTTGCTGACGGAAGCTTGAAGAAGAGCTGTCATCTTGGAGTCGATATGATAAGACCTTGAGAAGGAGACTTACTCATTAGCTTGGAGGCAAGAGTCTTTGTGTAAATATGAAGTTTTTGCATGTCTTCAAGAAGATTGAATCGAGGAAACGTGCGGTTTTGGAGGCTGGACAGAGAATATGCCGTACGACCTGGAGCTCAGACTACGATTTGAAAGCAGCGCAGATGAAGAGCTGCCGAGTTTACGGCTCTAAAAGTAGAGGACATACTGGAAAACATCTCCCTTGATCTATCTGACCAAGTTGTTTATGCCAGCCTTGGCGCTTGAGATTGGCCGATCCAAGCCTGGATTGATGAACCACTTCCAGTATAACAAAGCCGTGGTCTATGAGTTATGAAAGAGCCTCTTTTATCTTGAAACGAAGGGCAACTTCGGGGTAATTATCTGGGGCGCGATCGCGACAATAGCTGCAGTAGTGGAGGCGGTATGGCAGTAGATGACGTCCTATTGTGGAATAGGAGGCTGCAATGATATCTAGGCTAGCTCAAAATGAGCCGAATATATCTTTACGGAGAAGCAAATTAGTCACACAACTAATTATGTCCTCGATTGCAAAAGCTCTCAGCAGGTTCACCTTTGAATCTTTCCACGGTTCCGAAGCCCCGTACGACAATTCCCGGTTTGTCCCAGTAACTTCAAACCACGAAACCATCGCATAGTAAACAATGGACTCTCTCAGTCCAGATCTTATCTTCAGTTCCTACGTTTCCACGTAGATCACGGATCTCCCACACTAGGGGGCTGTGTTGAGTCTTGAGGTCGGCTTCAAAAAGTCCTACGTATGGCTTGGGACCTGCTGCCTTCTTCTCATGGCCCTTCCTCTTGAGGTTCTTAACTATCCTGGGGCTTTTAGAATTCAAGGATCTTGACATGGGCGTTGATGTTTCAGTCTCTGAAAGCATCTCGCGAACATCCTCATGAGTGTGATCGTCGGCTTGAGTTTCTTTTGGGTGAATGTTGATCGGGTGTTGGACGTCTCTCCTCTTTGTATCAATAGTCGATAGAGAGTGCGTTACCTCCCCCGGTCTTTTCCCATTAGTTACCCGTTGCTTATAGACTTTCATGAGTATGTCATGGACCATGCATTCAGGATGCATCCACTCCATGCATCCTGAGTTCGTACATCCAATGAAAGTCTCGTCGGGACTCGCGTGAGCTTTGCATTTGCACCAGAGTTTGACTGGCTGCATACATCTATGTTAGCACCTGGCTGAGAAGAGTTAGATTGTCAGGAAAGGTTACCCAAAGCTTCGAGGTACGCCAATTATACGCCTGACGCCAATACAGCGCTTCCTGAATCTCCTCGTCGTTTGACTCAATCAATTGTCCGACAACAGCAGGCTCCGTAATACTGGCAACATTTATAACCTCCACTATAGTAAGCTTTTAGCCGGGCCGCAGAATAGGATCGACCAGTATTCTGAAACGTACTGTGGTTGGTGGCAATCAGCTCATTGGCACCGTGGTATGGCTGACGACCTTGGACATATTTTCTGCCAATGCGAGCTCCAAACGGTAGGTCATCGGGCCAGTACATCCAGTAGACAAGTATGTAAATGTGGTGCCCATCAGAAGCACGGATCTCAAGGATACAGGCGACCCAGTAATCACCTGGCTTCGCATAATTCGTTTCCTGATTACTTCGAGACTTTTGTTGTTGAACAGTAGCTTTGTTGGCAACTTTCACAAAGTCTCCGACGTGGTAATTGACACGGTTAACTGTCAAAAATTAGTCATAGGCCTGGCACGTTGCATGAAAGCATAATTTGATCGGGTGCTTGCGAAGAACGGTTCTGAATGTCTTCAGATCTAGCCATTGCTTTCTAGGCTCAACCATGTAATATAGATCCATAGGATTCTTAGTTACGGGGCCGCCGGCTTGTGAGAATGGAGATTCCGCAAGTTTAAACTGTGTGCCATCATGGCTATCGCGCTTCCGCTTCCGTGCGGCGGCTGAGGGTTTTGTCAGATAAGATATCGTAAAAGGACACTCAGCATAGTCACCCCCGTTGACTAATCGCGATCTTTCACGATTACTCATTGTGGTAGTTTGATGCAGCTGGTCGTGGCCGATATACAATGTTATATGTGATCAGTTTAATACTGCAGACCGCGGGCGATCGCATGGTCGAATGCATTTTAGCTTGTAGGTTTGTTTGTAATGTCATACAAGGGGCCGGTGAGCCACCCAACGATTCGAAGTCCCTGCCTCGCTTACGTACCATCGGCTCATGGCATCTATCCTACTAGGACAAGTAGGTCAGACCTACAAGCCGAAGCGACCTTTCCGGATCCGGGATCGAAAGCAGAGCGACTAAAATCCGTTACTGCCAAAGCACCTGTGACATCGGCCGCCCGCCACCAAGTCGATGACTATTTTGACGTGACATCCTGGCGTGGTGTAATCACTTGCGCCAGAAATCTCCACTGCACACACAGCTAATGCAGGCGCGGTGGCCTGTTTACTCTAGTGCAATCTCAGTAGCCGGAGCAATCCACTATTTTAAGACGACAGTGCGGTAATAAATTAGGCTTTACCCTTGTTTCAAAATTTCCGGCGGCCAAACTTTGAGTGCTCCACCCAGTCTTGGTCGGAAGCACGGAGCCTCGGCTGATGACCTTCTCACCCCCGCACCTTCATGCATAACGCCGCTCGCATCGTCAGTGAGTGATGTCAGCAAGAGATTGGAAGGTAGGGATACCCTTGCCTAGTTGTGGTACGTGCGGGGTGGGATGCAATATTCTATCCACTAATGCACCTTTGTCTTGTTTTTGATCAGCCTTCTACAAAAGCCCGGGGTCGCGAAGTGTTGGCTCTGGTTTGAGTCAATCTCCTCCCCAGAAGACAGGGATTGGAGATGAACCTGTGAAAGTCTTTCATGGATCTATGGCCACTGAGAGATTACTACACACCATCCACCATCTTGACTTCTTTCCCACCGTCACGCGGTCTAGCCATGGGTACAATTCTTATATATAGACACGATCCACTTCTGGAGGCTCTTAGAGACATATTTAACCTGAAAATGGGAGGCCCTTTTGACTGGAAAGAGTATGTGAACGTATGTCGGAAACCTCGAGAAACTCATACCGGCAAACTGACTCCATCATAAAGACCTCTATCTTGTCTTGAAAACACTCAAAACCCGCCTATGTCGCACTACTACCACGGGTTGCCAATACAGACTGTTGGAGAATCCGTAATAATGTGCAATGCTACAGGCCAGCTACGCTCCCGGAACCAGACAAAGTGGTCACCGGAGGAAGATGCCCTTGTCATCGAGCTTCGAGGCCTTAAAATGACGTGGGATGATATCTCGACGCGTCTGCCCGGGCGTAGTGCCCTTGCCTGCCGCCTTCACTACCAGAACTATCTTGAAAGACGTAGTGAATGGAACGAAGAGCACAAGAACAAACTCGCTAGGCTTTACGAAAGGTAGGTAGGCAATACAATCGACGAGCCTTGTGGGAAATGTACTAATAAAGACACAGTTTTAAATCAGAGATGTGGGCTAAAGTTGCAGAAGGGATGGCAATGCCATGGCGAACAGTGGAAGCCATGCATTGGCATCTTGGTAAGGAAGACATGGCCATGCGTGCAGGTGTTATTCCTTTCTCCATAGCTGCTGCCAATGGGAATGGAAGCAATGGAAGCTCACCCTCACACAGCCGCGTTCACCCTCAACCTCAAGGAAGTATGCCTGACGGCTTTAGAGACCCAGCGCCTGAAGCTTTGTACAACGGAAATTCCTTTTTGGCCACCAATACTTGCCAAAGCTTTATTTCCTCACTACCCCAACAACCTATGACTCGAGATTCCGCTTCAAGCCAGAATGTACCAGTACTGGCCCCATTACAAGATCAGCCACCGCCTCTACCTGCTGGTATGCTTCCTGGGATTGCAGAACTTGCTGGCTATACCGACCCCTATAATGCGAATACTTTATTCCCTATCATGGGCTTGAAGACAGGAGTAATTCGGGACCCTCTTTACGCAGCCCCCCCACATTATTCGAATGAATCAGCCGGACTCAAACGAAGAGCGAATGAACCCGCGGAAAGGGAAAACAAGAGGTGCCGGATTTCATAGGGACTACAGTCTTCCTAGGCATTCTCTCCGTGACCTATCTCCTAACGCGGCATCCAGCATCCAGGGACGTCAGGAGGCGGCTACAATATGGCTTTGTTATATAACGGACCTGAATGCGGATCACAAGTCTTACATGAGTTGAATGAGTGTATGTATTGTTGCTCCTCATCAAGGGGATAGCTGGGACCACAAAGGTGTTTGATTACATTCCGAAGGCAGCAAAAGATACGTAAGATGTTTCTTTCGAGCACGTTGTGCGTTACCATTAGTATAGCCAGCCTGATATGTAGTTCGTGGTGAGCAAATGATGGAAGATTCTGGTTGAAAATTCATCGTATAAGATGTAGCCTGTTATTGGCAAAGTTTAAGTAACCATATCCTTTGCAGGAAATGGAATAAGCGCATAAATTATTGAATCTTGAGTTGAATAGTCTAGGCCTTATCCCAAACAAGCTTCGTGAATCAAAGCTAGCTTGTCGAAACAAGTAATTGACGGCTTTTGCTCGGTAGGGGTTACCATATCAGCCAATACACCATTACACTTTATACACAAGTTCTCTTTATCACGTTTCTACACACAAGCCAGGAAGGCAAAAGTTGACCACTTGCGCCAGAGAAATGTTTTGAGAATTGAGGATCTTGTTTACTCAAACGCTTTCACCACGTTCTCGTCAGACCTGTCGCCATCGGCCAACCTTCCAATTATTCTTCTTTTCGTAAAGATGCCCTTTGGAACAAATAAAGGAGGATGAGGATGAATCGGACAGTCGGACGTCGTTACGGCCGAGAATACCGAGATCCAGGAACACTCCAAAATCCACGAGTGGTATGTGGAGAGGAGCACGCCGGCCGAGGCGCTGGCGAGGCTGCGAGAGGAACTGCAAGACTCGCGGGTGGAGACAAACCAACTGGAGGAGACAGTCGAGGACCTGAATAGGATCATAAATGATGAAAAAGATGAGATCCGGCGACAGCGGCAGAATGAGGCGACGCTGCGGGTCGAGGCGGATCGGCAAGGAACCATAGCGGCCGAGGGCCAGAAGAAGCTGCGCGAAAAGGAGTACCAGGTGCTCGAGCTCGAGCGGATGCAGACGCGTGCCAACCTCAAGTTGATCGAGAGCGGCATGATGTTGCATACTGTTCCAGAACGGTGTGCGTAGGGTGTGTAAGGGCTACCTGGCTGATCCATATTCATCGAGTGCCATTATTTACAGCCTTCGCTCATGAGTAAGGTTCCATCTCGTCATGTCGAACAAAGGCTCGAGGGCGGCAAGGGTGTCTAGATGTTAATCCAGCATTAGCGGATACAACTAAACATCAACAGAGTTAGGGCCCACTCACCTACTCCTACAACTCGTCATGATCATGTAGACAGATTTGTTGCCACTGCGGGGCATAACTGAGGATCGCCTGCCATTTTTGACTCATATGTAGCTATCGCATTTCAAACCCCACTATCATCTTTTGGGGATTTCAAGGTCACATCTCCACCACAGAGCCTATTGCGCTGTATTCCGGTCGCTCTGATCATTGATAGCCCTTGTGGCACGGAAGCACGTTCCGGCCGCTAATTTCACCTCCGGATGAACCCTATCGCATACGGATAGAGATAGGGGACTTGACAACCGTCAGAGGGTACATTCTTGTGTAAGGCTTGCATGTAGGGAACACCGATGTCTTGCGGGTTTGTGATTGGCTTGAAGTGACGGGGCTGGGTTTGAGCTGAGCTCTAGCTAACCAACGAGAATTGGTTTTAACAAGTCAACTTGCTCATCCTCCCCATAGTGTAGGCTTTGCTTTTTACTGACTAAGACGCTGAAACACGATAAGAAGTCCTCAAGATGAAGTTCAAAGATATCTACGAATTACTAATTCCACACTGGCATGGTAATTTGTGAACTACGGCCTGAGTAGACTTGTTTGATCCTTTTTTCCAGTAAATCAGTGCATTTGGATTGACTTGACCGACTTGAATTATCGGTACTGCTGGGGCCACCAAAGAACTTCACCAAGAATTTAGCACATCGAGAATTAGCCTGACTACTGCCTCGCCATCGACAGGGCATTCTTAATCCACATTCCGCAAGCCCAAGCGTGTAGAATTATCGCTGCACTACTTCAAGAATGTTCTTTGTCTCTTGGAACCCGGAGGCCACTTCTATTCCCTACCTAAGCCCACCCGAATCCTTCCTTTTCCCCGTGTAAAGTTGATTATTCACGCTTTTTGGTCAATTCAGGGCCGCTATTCCTTCAAGGACCAAAACTCGCTTGATTGTTGAGGCTTGTCGGAGTGACGCCATAGTTTAGCCTCATGGTCCTGGACTAGAAGGAGCTTGATATTTCATAGTAACACTGCCATCGCTACTGGATTGATACGGAAACCAATGCATTTCTAAGCAAGCCAGTTCCATGTGTACAATGCATTTTATTACCTGGTATCGAAAAATTTCCTCCTCGATTTACCACGTCCAACGCTGTATGATATGGATCCTACTCATGTCTTGACCCGTGCGAGACGCCGACTATCATTTATATAGGACGCCCTACTGTATAAATTCGTATCAGACCAAGTATGACAAGAGGGTACATCATTTATATGACTGACCGATGCTGGGAGAGATTTGATAGTCTGAGTAACTTCACAAAGCTACCCCGACCGTCCATTCTCTCCTCGCAAAATTTGACTTGTATTATACGACGTGAATCCAAGAGGTACACTGCAACTCGCTTGATTCTTTAACTGCACTCTGGTCTCGAGCCTTCCGCTCTGCCGAACGTCCGCCACGAAAAGAAAATGACTGATTGGCGGAAGGCAGGCCAAAGTCTGTGTCTCGCTCCAACCATTCGCATCTCGTCTTCACGTATAAATAGCAGTGAGGCTGGTGGCTGCTGAAAGTATAGGCGCAGGGCCACATGAGTCTGCCGCAAACTTATCGGGTTCAGCTACAGATTGCAGAATGTTACCAAACCCTCGAGGAATACCTGAAGGGGGCGTAGAGGACGGTATCGCCTGGTTAGTGGTTGGAGGCGAGATGGGCGAGTAAGATGAAGTATGATCTTGGAGGCGAGTATTCTCCTGATGGTCTATGGGAATCCGAGACACTCTATTTTGCAGAGGTCCGAGCTCCGGCTTTCCATTGCTTTGTTCAGAGGCTTTGCGCATATTTTTGAGCTGTTGCCTGCAAGCACCTCTACTTCTATCAGGAAATGTCTTTATGATTTCAGGCCAGTTGTAGCTGCGGCGACAGATCTTTAAGAGTCTTTTTTTTTTTCATCTGATTGCCGTAGTTTCCGCTTTCCGGGGCGGCGACTAGGCTGGGATCTTTTCCTTGGTGGCTGGTCAACAAGGAACGGAAGGTGAGTTGGCACGAAAATTTCTTACCAAGGACGGCTGTAAGTGTGTTCGAGTTACCGATTCAAGCCTAAGTGACGCTAGTATATATCAAGGGAAAGCAGCCGCAAGAGTACTTACAGAAGCGGCAGCTCTCTGGTTGTCTGTCACACTAGAGATGATTGTCAGATTCGATACTTGGGGTTAATGCAAGTTTGGTTTAGTTTATGACGAATGCCAAAAGTCTGGGCTTGGGCAAGTACGATAGGATGGCCAACCTTGATTCTTGTCCATATTTGAACACATGTGAACGTAGTCCTACAAACTACGAGTGATAGTTTGCAGTGAAGTCTAGAAAGATTTCGAAGATACGCGTCATGTAAGGCTTCTCACCCGAGCCTTGCGTCTAGCGCATGTGTCGCAGCTCATATGAGCCATATTTTCCTCCTCTCTAGGGGGGAGGAGATGACACCGAAACCGAGGTAGGTACTAGAATCAGGTTTATGACAACTTAGTCCGGTTTAAGCTCAAGGCTGGATGAGAGACTCTTTGGCAATGGGACTAAACTGCACTCAAATGCTTGATCTGATTATGCGTAAGCACTTTTGGGTACACAGGCGCGTATCAAGTCGACGCACCTTACGTTGGAAGTTGGAGCTTCAGAGCGCTTCGAAGACAAATTCAGTGTCAAGAGCGACCCTGAGACAAAGACGCAAAGGGGTTGACGCTATTGGATGATTTGGATTGAAGAGGAAAGATACGGCTTGATGTGACAAAAAGTTCGCTGCAGTAAGTGGAAATCACAAGAGTCGCAGTGGTTTCAAGAGGGCGATGGTTGATCTTAATCTTGGTCTGATTCTGATGGCAAAAATGATGGTTTGAAAGAAGCCTTTTATATCAAAGTTGGCCGGGCTGCCCTTGGATTTGTCGAAGAGGTCGCTTGCTACCACGCCACAGCCCATAATACTTGATTAACTCTGCCACCACGGTAAATTGCGGTCATAATACGCCAAGCGGGGAAGTTGATGGATCATTTAGATCGCCGAAGTCATCGCCAAAGAGGAAAGAAAAGACCTGTCGGATACCAACGATTTGTGACACCCTTTTGCCGGGCTGGTGGAGCATGTTCGCGTGAGCTTCGCTCTCAGTTTGTTAATAAACGGACCGCGTTTACAATCCGACAATCTATATTCCGTTACTACTGTGGTCTTTTTGGCTACCCGTGTGGGCTAGAAAAGACCTCGCCTTATCCTTTGTAACGTCGGCCGCCCGCCACCAAGTCGACAACCATCTTGGATTGACATGCTCGCGTGGTGTGATCACTAGCGCCAGAAATTTTCCGCAGTACACAGCTAATGCAAGCGCGGTGGTCCATGTACTCTAGCGCAAACTCAATAGCCGAAGCAATCCACCATTTAAAGATGATAATACAGTAATAGATTAGAGTTTACCCTTGTTTCAAAACTTCCGACAGCTAAACTTTGAGTGCTCCACCTAGCCTTAGACGATCGGAAGTACGAAGCCGAGGCTCATGACCTACTCATCCCTGCACCTTCATGCATGACACCGCTCGCATCGTCCCTGCATGTTGGATCCCTGCTCAGCTCACGAGTCGCATCTCGCCTTCCTTTTTAGTATACTAGAGTGGATCTACCAGAACCTCACCCAGTTTCCAGTCAACTTTCATCTAGATTGAGCGCCATCTTACCATCAGCAACAAATTGCTAGCTTGCCATCTCAGGTCCTGATATCTTCTCATTCTCGTCTCAACGTATCTCCAGACAGGTTAGTGGTCTAAGATGTAAGACACAATCCACGATTGTTCCTTTCTCATGATAAGTCGACTTGAATAGCTTTGACCTGACCACTCCAGAGAGATTCGTCCATAAGTCTTAGGCCATGTGACATGAGTCACGTATCACCGTCGAGGCCAAGACCAAATCAAACCTCTCAGCTGCAATTATACAGCTTAGCAAGCCTCCGGGTGGGAAGAGACTGGCTGCGCTCAAACGGTCTTCTTTTGGGAGTGGCGATAGGAAAATACAAAGCACAAGAGATAAGCTGGCATAGACCGGAGAGGTGTAGAAGTTGTGATAAGCCGACTAGACGTTGCGAGTGGGGAGTGGCACCATGAGGGTCAAGATAAATCTAGCCTCCAAGTCGAGAATATATTACGATCGTTGAGACACTCGGAGAATATGAAGATCAAACGTCATAGGCGCGGCACATCGCGCGTGGTGCTCATCAAAACGTCGTGCCATAAAATCAGCACCCGGCCTTTCAAAGTTTATCACTGTTGTGCCACCATTCTTCTTCGCGATGGTTGTTTGGCAAGCTAGGGGCGATGAGGTTCAAGTACGCCATGTACAAGTCCGTCGCTTCATATCAGATGGCTCGATCGCTACGGACGCACGTCACACACGAACTCGGATGACGGAGTGATCGTACGACCCGCGATGATTGTACAGACGCTACGTCTGATCCTTGATCCGCCGTCACTCACGAGTCACTCCGCTCTTGACGCTGGGCCCGGAGAAATTGCTTCGGCTCGTAGGTCTGAACTATGGACGTGCCCTCAGAAGGAGGGGTCGAAAAGGCACTTGCTGGAAAAATAAAAGTCGAGTTGGCCGGAATCTACTTCTGCTTCCTATATTTCACTAAAGTATCTAAACTAAGTCGACACAGGTATTAAGCTTGAACTCGAAATCTAGTCAGTCAACCATGACTCTTTCCTGATGAGGGAATTGCGGAGTTCCATCAGATGATCCACCCCCTTCGCTCCTCTGATTCTAAGTCTCTTGCAGAAACGGCGTGGCTACTCTTTGTAGGCTCATGGGCCCTTGAGCGGTGGTCGCGCTTGTAGGCACGAGTTCCCCCTTCGGGAGCACTCAAACGCTCATTTAGCCACGCGTATTATTCTCTAATAAGTTCTGGACAGGAGTCCGGTGGTCATATCCGCTTCGCCAGAAGCCATAGTTTCAACCCGCCATTGGCAGTGTCCCAAGCTCAATCATCGAACGACCGACAGAAAGCAATCGCAAGGGAGTGAGTCATTTTCGTTGATGGAAGAGCTGTCAATGACTTGAGGCTGACCAAAAACGTCGATTCCGGCCACCAGCTACTAGCCTAGCCTCTCCCCCCTTTCCATCTTATCTGTAAAACAGCTCACTGCTTTACAAACATTGCAAGCGTCGCTAACAATCACTACCTCCAGGCTCTGACAGTTACAATACCCTACCCAAGATGGCTGATGAAAATGACTTGAGCGTGCCTGCTTATCCTCCGCCCAGGCGCGCAACAACTCGTCAACTCCGGGCCAGCCAGTAAGAATTGTGCGCTCGTTCAACGCTCTCACACGTGCTCCGTTGAGCGAGGGGCGTGTCTATCGCCGTGGCGTTCTAACACAAACTTCGTAGCTAAGACTACTCACTTATCTAAAGCAGGAAGAGGAATTTAGATTGTGAATCTGTTTCAAAAACTTCCTCAGCCAAGATTCAGATGCGATGCTCGGACATGGACGATCAAGAAGACCAATTCAAGCCTCATGATCTAGTCACCTTCTCGCCCTGGTCATACTGGGATCACATTCACGCTTAGCGACGCTCTCTATTAGACATCTTACAGAGTCGCCACTCCTCCGCTACTTACACCCCGCATACATGTGTGGACATCGAACAGGAAAGCTTTTGTTGTCTACGTATGATGCTTCTGGCTCCCCCCCTCCTTCGCACTTCATCGCGTTTACTAATACCTATACTCCGTATGGGGTGCTCCTAGACTCACTTTTCACCCACACAATGTCAAGAATTAGACCCAAGCCGGGTGTCAACTTCCTAGGAACTGATATAGGAGCTCTTTTTAGTACGTCAAAGAAATACGACTGAACGCTAGGCATTAGTTCCGGCCATGGTAATCGGTACCGAAGCCCATGTCGTGATTCAGAGGAACATGTCATTCACTACTGCAATTGCTGTGAATGAGGGGCATGACGGGTGCCGTGGAAGCGGCGCTCAGTTCAACTTAACCGATGTGATCCGGATTTGGCATGGAGGTGGGCTCAGCGGAGTTGTTGCGTACAAAGTCTCTGGCATATTGACGAAGCAAAAATGGTAAGTACTCATACCACATAAATGATTGACCACTGTTTCTGGCACCTGGTGCAAGAAAGCTTTTCGGTTTGACATGATCAAGCGGTAACCTTGATGAGTGTATCGGATTACCCTAGGGACGGAAACCACCCTTGTCTGCCCGTGGGTCTCTTTTGGCTGTGCATCACGCCTCGGCTTCCGGAGAATAACACCAACTGTTGAGGTGGGTACTCGAGTGACCTGACGCTCGCAGACCGGAATAGAGTCGATGAAAGCTCCAATATTGGCCGCGGATTCGTTTGTCTATGACAAATTGACCTTTTCATCGCTTGACACTTCTCAGCAGAGATCCGAGACCTCGAAACATATTCCACGAATCCGGCGCATCACCCACTGGCAGCCACGATCACGTGGAAGATCATGGTCTTGGCTGCTTCCGTAATACGCACGCATAGCAGCTATTGGCTCTATTTCTCTTAGTGATCCATGGAAGACCGTTCTGCATAATGCTTAGTGTCGCACCAAGCGGGAGTTCCAAAACCCTTGAACGACGAGGACGTTAAACAGAAACCAGGGACCAAAGACTGAAAAGCGTGGCCATCGAGGCATCCAAGTGGCGGACGCGCATGCCGGTCACCTAAAAGAAGAGTCTAAGCTCTTCGCCCTCAAATTCCGATTTCCCCGAACCTATTGATTTTTAGTTCGCGGGTCATATGCGGAATTGCGTGCTCGGCCGAGGCTTTCCATGCCGTCATTGAACTTGGCATCGTCGAGTTTACCCTTGTGGATTCAAGCAACAGACACTTTGGCTCTGGGACAATCGTAGCCTGGGGCAGAACTACACCAAACGATAGTTATTGAATGGAAAAGGGTGAGGAGAAAGTGAGACGCTTTTGGTTTCCAAAGCAGTTCAAGGTCAGGGCATGCAGTGTGAGCAGTAATTGATGACTGTCCTGAGTTTATTCTTCTTTTCCTTTCATCATGCGCTAGATTTAATCAACGTATCTAAAGACATTACTCGTTTCACTCTACTGTAGAACCGAAACCATCACGCCCACCCTAAGGCTATCGTCTACCTTACCATCCACGCTCACAGCGCTGCGGAAATCGAGCTTGGCTATACCCAAGCTAAGGAAATGGCGGAGGCGCAGCCAACGAAACCCAATGATCACGAATCGTACAGCAATCTATACATCTTGCGCGACACAATCTGCGTAGTAAGCTTTTTGACTTATAATTCAGACATGCATACACAAACAGCAGATAAAGCAACGAATGTGATCAGAGTGCAAGAATGGTCATCTGGCTCTCCGACGTAGATGGGCATCGTCATGCAACAAGCTCGGATATGAAATCATATCCCCTCACAATTAATCATCGAGATTTCGTTGTCATCGCGGCTTTCTTTTCCTCCATGCTTTGCACCTAATTTTCGAATTCTGTGGAGCGCTATGTTCAGCATTTTTCATATACGAAGAACTCAAAAATGACCGTAGCTCGTAACACCAGTGCATCTAGTATGTAGTCTAGACTGACCTGCGCGACTTCAAATTGGCTGAACAAGTAAAAGAGAACTTATGCCACTATTGCAGAGGAAGGAACTGAAACGAAAATCACTTTCCATATTTAATTTATGGTATGGCCTCTTCTTCGAGGAATCGCTTGCGCCGTGAGGAGCTTCTGTCATACTTTCTAGTCAGAGGCGAATATCTTACGCAATATTGTGGCTGATGATAAGAAAGGAAAGAAAATAATGTGTTGTATTATGTGCTTGCACACTGGCGATGCGCTCAAGAGGAGCTCCAGCGCAGCAGACCATGAGCTTCAGGCTTGTACCAAGCTCTTCAGCTTCGGAGAGTAGAGACTTATCGCTCCAGATGCTCTTTCCAGAGGGGTTTTCAGCTGCGTTTTCGTAGCATCGCGTGTACCACCATCGACCAACGCGGCTGACCATCTTGGTGATGCCCTCGTCTGCCAAAGGGCTGTTGTCGCTCATCATCTCGAATAGACTTGGCGGATCCTTCTTCTTCTCAGCAGTAGCTTTGCCCTTGTCGGCCTTGCTGTCTAAGCGAGTGACAGAACTTGCGACAGGCACACCCACTCGCACTGCCTTCATGGTAGTGAAACCAAGCTTGCCGAGAAGACGAACAATAAGATTCGCGGTTGATCCGAGACTAGTATCAGGCGTCGTCTCATTGATACTCTCTTTGAGACGGCGGACTGTCCGTCGGCCCTGGGTGCCCATGTTGTTCAAGTCGATATCGAGAATAGAGAGCTCGATGAAACCTCCTGGCTTCAGTACACGGCGAGCTTCTGTGAGAATGCTGCGGTAGTATGCTTCAGGAGCGGCGACAGGGAAGCGATAGACAATAGCTGCAAAGCTCTGAGGGGCGAAAGGAAACTTGTCGAGGTGAGAGACATATTGGATCTGATGGTGGTTCGGAGGGCTCAGAGGGAAGCTCGAAGATGAACTCCTGAGTTCTTCAGGAAGAGGAGCGCGAGGAGACAGGTTGAAGAAGGTAGCAGCCGGGTATGTTTCCGCAGCATAGAACGACCAGTCATCGTTACCGAGCCCATCAATTACGAGTATTGACCGCCTCTTCAGGGATCCCTCAACAGGAACCAGTTCATGGCGAACGTCACTGAAGAGAACATGCCCAAAGGTAAGTCACTTGCTCACCGTCATTGAACCAACTCTGAGATTTACTTGTGCGAGTGGCGACTCATCCTCAGAGGCGGAGCTGGCATCAGATCGTCTCATCTTACGGGAAGATCGACTGCTTCGTCGAGATTTCTCACCAGCCGCAGGAACCTCAGTGTTGGTGTTGCGGTCCTCATATCCCGAAACAAACTTGGAGACCGAGAAGGGGGTGCTGGGGTTTGGGTGAGGTTGGAAAGCCGCCCGAAGTCGTTCAGTCATGTCAGCGCTGCAAGTGCTGGAGATGGTTGTCGCATTGGATTGTCGGTTTGCCTGCTTATCGAAGAGAACCTTCGGCGACTCCAAGGGCTTCTCCTTGCTAGCCAGCTTCGACTCGTCAGTCTCAAGATGAAACGGTGTACCTCGTGAAGAAGTTTCTGAGGGAAGTGCTTCACCAGCATCTTCTCCCAGGAGATCATCATACTCATCCCACACCTCGTCTTCTGCGGGAGGGTCATAAGGCTGTGGGATTACGGCAGTAGACCCAGAGAAAGCAAGAATGCCAGAACAGATTGAGTTTGATGTACCAATGGTTCCTTCTGAGTCCATGCGAGGCGAAAAGGCCAAGGAATTCTTTTCAACTCTGCTCGAAGCAAAAGGATTGGAGTCTATTGATGAGAGTTTGTTGGTGCTACCTGCTGTTGAAACGTCGGTCGTCAGATCAGGAACATGGATGGGGGGCCTGGAAGGTGAAGGGGCCTTGGCTATTGACTCGGGATCGTAGACCGCAACGTTTTCAGGTGCCAACTGCATGCTAGTTCTGAAAGGCCCACGAAATCCCATAGATGGTACATGTTCAGTTCGGTTGCTCAAAACCTTGGGGATTCTTCCCACTTGAAGAAGTCGGCTTCGTCGACCAGTAGTGGTGCTTGTTAGAGGAGGCTGTAGAGTAGGGTTGGATATTGGCGTCTGCTGGAGTACAGGCAAATGAAGCTTGATCCTCGTCTCCATACTGTCTAGCCTTGGGAGTTTAGTTGGCTCTGCAGACCGCACGGGAGAGTTGGCCGATGATCGCATCTCTGGTGTACCTTGTGAAAGCCCAGGAGTACCATTAACACTAGGTGACTTTCTATGAACCTCGGCAAACCTCAAAACGTCTTGAATGTCCGTGGGCTCGCTGTCCTCTTGTTCTGAAGAATCCATCATGGCGTAAAAGGCAAGGGGTTTCTTCTCCACTGGTTCGACAGTAGCCGAGACCTTCTCACTCTGCTTAGGTTGCTGCGTCTGAGTTGATCTTCCAAACAAGTTCCACTTGCGAGGCGACCGAGGTCTTCTGGCAAGTTTCTTGGGTGCAGGGTGAGAAGACTTGGCCTCGTGAGAAATCTGTCGTTGCTGCTCGAGGTAGGACTCATCAGACCTGACACTCGTATCAAAACTTGTCATAGGCGGCGATATATAGTCTGACGTATTGATGGGCTGATGTACCTTCAGGAAGTCATCCGGCGGCGAAGATCGAAAAAGATGCGCAGGTCTTCGGGAAGCCAGATTCGACTTCATTGTAGGACCTTCAGAATCGCTGTTCTCGGAGGGACGACGAGCACCCTCGGCTTGTGTTCCGTTGGCGTGCTTCTTACGACTAGAGAACGGGAAGCGTGAGAAGGAGAAGGTTGCCGCGTTAGGGCTCAGTGTGCGTGTCATTTGAGGTGGCTCGAGGTCCTTGCCCTTCTTCGATTCTTCTGCCTTGGCTGCCGGTTGAGCGTACAGTTCGCCTCTGATGGGGACCTGTGAAGTTGATGATATTCGGCTTCCATGACTGTACTGTGGTTTTGGGGGTGACAACGCTGCTGTAGCCGCAGCTTTACTTCCACGTCTCTTGGCCGTTGGGAGAGATTGAGTCGAAAGATTGCTCTGAATGACTGGTATAGGGTTGAGTAATTGAGATTGCATGTCGGGGGTGCCATCTCTACTAGGTCGTGAGGGGATTACGGCTCTCGGGGAAGCAGAGGACCGGATACTTCTCTCAGGGGGAAGGGATTGCCAAACAGGCCTTGATACCTTACGCACACACTTGGGCGACGATGCCTCCTCACGATGAGCCAGTCCGTGTAATCCTGACATCGCCAGATAAAGGATGACTTCTTCCCACGCAGAACATTTGGGTTAGACTGGGCCGATAATGATGATCCTGAAACCCCTATTACGGTTGACAGTTGATCTTGTGGATGCTGATGTAGAAAAAGAACCCAATAATTGCGCTTGATTTCGTACACTCAATACTATATTTCGCCGGGAAGATCCTGAACGGATGTATGATGTACGAGAATGCGAATCGGCAGAGCAAGGCAGAGTGGTCCTTGGTAGTGTGGCGAGGGTTAGTTACTCTAAGAATTTGTGCGGATAAGCTCATCAACTCGAAGGCCGCAGTTCACTGGTTGGTGTGGTGGACTGCGGAAGGAACTCGTGTATGAAGATTTTATTTACGCTGTCGGTCCAATAGATGTGATAGTAGTGTCAGTCTAGATTGGAGTGTAAGTGAAGGAAGTGAGACAGGACAAGGAAGGGCAAGAGCAATTAGAGGAGTTAAGAGTCTAAGAGATGAGAGACAAAGCGACAGAAGACAAGATACAAGATAAGCTGGCTTAGTTGGTGTTCCCCCCGGCTCGCACCAACGGGTAGTAGTAAAATAGACAGCGAATTGGGAGACATAATAAGGTCAGAAAAGCAAGTAAGGCGGACAAATATTGTAATGCGGGGAAGGCTGAGACGGAAGCGCGTGTAAAACTAAGAATGAGTAGTGTTCAAACAAAGGGCGACCTTTGTGGGGCTGTCATGAGTCGGCGACGCCATCTGATACATGAATACATCGACTGACGGAGGATGTTATTGGCGAAACGTCGTCGATGTCTTCTTCTGCAGTAGTGCTGTTCGTGTCGGATGGCGGAAATCACCGCACTTTTTGACCTCCATCCCTGTAGATCGACAGCGTCGTGCAAGGAACCCGGATGTTAAAAGGCAATGCCAGATTGACGAACTGCAGAACCCCCTGGGCATCAACGTCTCCCTGTAGGTCGATTTCCTTGTCGCCCGACATCCTTCTAGACCAGGCTCAGCATGCCACCATCCAAGCAATCAATAGATCCTTGGGCAAGCAGCGAATGTAGCGCCGCGGGAAGCTCGGCCCCTTGAGCAGGGGAAAATCATAAACACGAGATCCCCGAATGAGAAGTGGGTTGCGAGTGGGGTTTGTTTAATACTGGCTGTGCATTGCCGGGGCAGACGGAATGCGGGTCTGTGGTGGAGAAGCTAAAAAGTTGGGGCCACGGATGTACTCGAGTACGAAGGGAAGGAGGCAAGCCTAACAGCCGCTGCGGAACGGTAACGGCAACGCGCGGTCCCATGTGCAGCGGTGCACCTCGCTAAGCACGGCCCTCGTTCTCCACCAGATCGGATAACACCCATTGTAGAGGTGTTTCACATGCAGCAGTGGATCTCATCGCCTCTAGCCCTATAACGAATACAGGAACGCAAACTGCGGGAATGACAATCTCTGACGTCATCACGATTGCTTCTCGGTTTTGCGCCGGCTGAAGATGCATCCGGCAACCTCTCAACACGGTTTATCCAGGTTTGACCTGCTCAAATTGACATTCCCTAGGCACACCAAGCGAACTCGATTCACGGGCTGCTTCGCCTCTACTTTCTTATTTCTTTGGTAATCTATAGTTGAGGCAAGGACAAGGTGTCGAGTATTGCACTCATCGCTGAGTCTGGTATCTACTCAACCCGACCTTTCGGAAAACAAGTCATGAGACATCCAAAATTATCTCGTTTTTTCGACAAGTTCACACCGAGCAATTTATAGAAAGATTGATTAATAACAACACATCACGTTCTCATGTCCTCTCCATCCGAGGCTTTGTCAAACTATCTCGACATGTAGAACATGAATATGACAGCTTTATCGAAAAGAGGTTGGATGATGAGAGGCGCTGGATTTGGCCTTGGTAGTAGCATATATGCTGGAGACAAAGAAATGGAACCTGCCAACAGGCAAAATGGTCAATGCGATTCTGTTCGTTGGGTTCATCGTTCAAGTATGTGTATGCTTCTCAATTCAGTAATTCTCTATTGGTTGTGTGCCTGGCATACCGCCCACACGTTTTACGACCCAAATAAATGGAAAGGAAAACAAGAAACAAGACAACCCATGGGAAGGAGATAGACAGTCAAGTAAAGCGATTCATCTTTGCTCCATCCTCCGTGTCCGGAAGGCATTCTTTTCGCAAATCCCACGCCCTTTCAAAATCCTCGAGACCTGGTTTCCTTCCATTGCCCTCGGCAAGCGCCAGTGCTTGTTCCACCACGCTGTTGATCTAATACATCGTGCATATGAGCCCAAACTCGCGATCCTGTGTTACTTTTGCCGCTTAGAAGCTACTTTTCGACGTACCTGTGAAGTTTTATTCGTGCCCTTTACTAGCGACTCGATCATCTCGTCTGAGAGCTTCTCCCCGTCTTTCGCTAGCGCGTTGAACAAAGCACCTTTAATTCTATGCCTCTCGATTTCTCAAACTTGACTCCAAGAGTTGCATGTGACCACAGGTCGGGATGAGTCCAGCCAGCATACGACGTCGCAATAAAGCACACGACGCCGCCTTTCAATGCTCGCAGGTCGTCCGTCATGGGGTCGAGCCCGATACAAGGCTGTGGCGGTTCGTGCCTATCTCTATGTAGCATGCCTCGATCGGCTCTTTGACGTGCGTAATAGCTCCCTATTGATGACTGAGTCTATAGACCCAATCCGAAGGGGAACTTTGAGCGGAGGACAAGGGCGATGCCTTGAAATTAAAAACTGTATTAGCTCTAGTTGAGATCTTGAGTAGAAGGGAGGAACTCATAGTGAAAATAGAGCGTTTCTATTCTTCCACACAATGATCTCGACTGTCCATTTCTTTCCTAAATTTCTATCGCCACTGTGTCTCTGATTAGCTGGAATCCAAAGGATACTTCATATGGAGATCATAGAGGACCCTACTAGGAATGATGGCCGTAGATTGCTGTTGACATCATTCCTAGTAGGGTCCTCTATGACTTTCTGTCAGAAACTTTGGGCGACTACTTGAGGTGAAACGTGCTTCACCGATGGCCAGTCCTGCTTCCAGACGATCGCTGGTAGTCTGTCTTCTGTTGGCGCCCTCTACAACTTTGTCTTACACAGTCGACGCACTACTTCTTCTGTAGACAATTTCGGCATCATTAATGAGGCTCTATTGCCTGGACCCTTTATCATCGACATTGTCTGGTAGTAGCGGAAAGAATTTGCCAAAAAGTTCTTCGGCTGGTTCCTGGTGATTCGTCGTTTTCGTTCCGTCTTCACTCGTTAGCTTTGTGGGTATCGAAAAGCCCTCTTATCTTTAGATTTCGGATACTTAGCCGGCTTCCAGATGTTGTCGTTATTCGCTAGGAAATCCTTGCAATGGCTCATCTTTGGTTATCAGATGACGTCGTGATGTTCTCTTGCCGCAGTTCCTAAATCCTCGAGGATCAAGGAGTCCGGACCAGGCACAGGCTGCGAGCCGCAAGATGTGCTACAGTATGTAAAAACATTTCGCAGCTATGTAAGATCGTCGGTCCGTCGCCGTTTTGCGCATAGGAGGGTTTTGCTCTTGGTGTTAAGGCCTAGGCAACTTTCGAGACCGTCAACATCAATTTGTTCGTTTTCCTCTGCATCCTGTTTCTCATCAGTTTATCCCTTACTGTATTCACAATCCCATCGTCGATATCCCTCTTGGCTGCATTAGTTAACAGAAGTACTTCGTCCTTTTTCGACGCCGGAATTTCGATGTCGAGCATTGTCACTATCATGCGATGATCTGATCCTTGCTCCGCACCACGGAATGCACCTTTTATACGTGCGTCCGCAAATTGCCAGAAAGTCAGAAACCAAGTCCATATTTCCCATAGTCTTCGCTCTCCCATCTCTTTGCACTTCACTAGAAGAGGCTTCGAAGCTTGAATTCGCTCATCGAGTCGATAAATCACTGCGCCCTGTTTAGTAACCCGTACATCGTCTCTCGCTCATCTGGTCATGCTGGTTGCAGTCGCCGGTAATTACTCCATCCGCCGCCCTTTCTGGGCTTCGCCTCACATCAGCGACAATACTGCCAAGCTTTCTGCACATGTCCTGTAGAGCCAGCACCATCTTGAGCCGCTCGCGATATTCCATTGGCTCCATCAACAGCGTTCTTTCTGAGGTTCTGGGTAGACCAATACCGCGACACCCGAATGTCCTTGTGATTAAAGAGACTCTTGTGTGCCGGTCCTTGCTTCCTCACATTCAGCTACAACAACCGGACATGTTATTCATATGATGTTGGATAGAACTTCTGATAAGTTCTGCTGTAGGACTCAAGAGGGCCGTCGCATCGGGCACCTCTTTGCGATCATTTCCGTGCATCCGCTATCTTCTTGTACACACTCACCGCAGGCTTGATGTCGATCGCACTGATACATTTTAGTTCGTGATCTGTGGGCAGTTGTAGTGTTGCTTTACCCAGTCGGGACGTTCGAGCACTCTTGTCGTGCCAGCTCTCATCCAGCCACAGAAGTCCTTCGCCGATGAATTCTTTGGCTTCGGGGTGCTCTGAAATATACGCCTTGCCTGCGAAGCCAGGATAATCCTGCCGGCTCGTGCCATCCTCTCGGCAAAGAGGCTCAGCGACTTCTACTCGAACTTCGTTGATCTCGTTTAGTATCGAAACATGAAACGTGCAGTGCAGAGTGTCAACCGTGGGGACGGGAGGAGCAGTCGGGGTCGTACTCTTGGCAGTGGTTTGAGGCATACATGTCAGGATCGTGTGACGGCAGCAAACGAGTGTTGGGATTCGTCCGTTGAACTCATCGCGATAGTTCTGAGCTGCTCATGGACCAGTTGTACTTCTTTCGGTGATCTATTTCTCCATCTCGTCCACGGTCTCTTCCAATTTTGCAAGAGCCTCCGACAGCCCATCATTGTTTCCATTTGTCTCTTCAACGCTTCCTGCGATCCTGGAGTTTCCATTCGCGACCCCCCTGGGAAATCCAGCGACTTCTGTAGCATTGCCCTTCCATCGCTACTGCAGCTACTCTCGTGGGCTTCTGTCGGCTAGTCTTTTGGTTGTTCGGTCGGCACGTTTGGCGTCGTCTTCCGGGTAGTCGTTCCCATGTTTGCCACAGTATCTCCTAGTTGCGCGTGGTGTCTCGAGTTTGCTCGTCGGTCGTACCACTCGACTCGATCTTTTTGACATCGAAAAGGGGTGTCATCATGCTCCACCACGATCTCTGCTCCTATTGGATCCGCCATAGTTGCAAGCTGGCCAACATCGATACCTATAGGTTAGGTAAGTACCAGCTGTCGTCTTGGAGCTCTGATCATATGTTGACGAAAAATTACAATGCCTATAAGAGGCGACTCTATGGGGAGGGCACTCTAATCACGTGCATCCTTGAGAAGTATCGACAATTGTATTCTTGTTGTTGGTTCCTACACTAGCCACACTGTTGCCACTTATGTTTCAACCGTGAGGCTCCACCAGTTCGCCTCGTGCATGCATCCAACAGAGCATCAAGCCTTGTAGCCTCACAGTTACATTTCTTACCTCATAAAACACCAGCTTTATTTCCGTTGGTATTTAGTGCACAGTTACAAGTTCAACTCTTGTTGCAGTGCGATTAGCCCAGTGCGCAAACCTTCTGTAATTACAAGCCTCTTTCAAGAGAATGTAAAAGTGATTTTGTTTTGCGTAATTGTAATCTATAAGCAGCAGACCCTGCGGAAAACACATTGAGGCTCTGCGTTTCGTGACTGCCTATCAGCAAACAGGCTATCTTGCACGATGGGCATCAAATCACCATGGCCCAGCAATGGAAATTGCCTTACAGCGCTGGAAATTATAAATACTAGAGCCCAAAATACAGTTATGGATTTGGACGTGTTCACTAGATCTTGACTTCTGCTTGAAGCTACTCTAGCAACAACTCAACTTCATCGTTAACGTGTCACATCTGAACAAGATAAACAAGCAATTCTGCTTCACTACGACGGATAGCACCCAAGGCTCCTTCCCTGTCTTGTGGAAGCCCACGGCTATTCACTGGTTATAACGATATCGCGATGTGTACGGAAGAAATTCACACTCACGTCTTCGGTGATGCACGAATGACAATACACGAGCTTACTAAATGCGGCCATGACGATCCAAACCAGTCATGCACTACATCTATGACTATTGTATACCCCGAAGAGTGTATTTCTGAGAACACACCGATAAGGATATTTGAAGATGGGTGTCATTGGCAGAGAGGGACAAGTTCTCAGTCCATAGGCCTTATTACCATTGGCTTGGGATCGGGAGTGAGTCACGCTTTGGTTTGCGCAATGGCAAATGGTGGAGAGCTTCCAGTCCTAACATTGCGATTTCAGATTCTTATCGAATGGAGCACGTCCACAGGCGTGCCCATAGTGTGCTGGAGAGTAAGGATGATCCTATTCTCGAATAATGCCTACCAATCCCGGGACTCCTAACAACCCACGCTACGGTCACGTTTCCAAAGGCAGGCTCATGGGATCGGAAGGGTTGCTGAGATTGGAAAGTATCTTCTCGGATGGAAATTTGGCCTGTATCTGATTCCATGATGCTGTGCTGTTCATGGCCCTTTTCTTGACTCATGTATAGATATTCCCCTAATCATCATTCAGTGCCATCTTTTCCCACTGATTGTGGTCAAAATATGGCTAATAATTGACTATGCGCATACTCTGTTTCTCTTTTCAGGCCAAACTCGGGCTGGCATTGTACTCACGGTGGTTTGCAATATTGTCACTCAAGATGAGAGAATAGAAGCAGCAGCAAAGATCAGCATGTCGACATGTAAATGAAACAAGAACTGGCAATTTCAGGCATTTTCTTCTTGAAAGTAGACTAGTGACTAGACTTGTATCCTTCTGGGTTTAACGGATCAATGAGAGGTGTCTTCTAGCAAGGTTGAGTGATGCATCAACGTCATCATTCGGCACTAATGCAGTACTAGAACTCTGCTGATCCTAATACATGTATCGATAGGGAGCCACCCACAGGTAATCAGGTCAGGACCTCTTCAAATGGACCCTCGCACAGGTTGCTATCACTAACATGCATTGACACGAGTCTTTTCCACGCGCCTTCCGGTGCAGCAAAGCTCCATGACACCAGCTCACGTTTGCCCACACAAGATAATACAAGCGACTTCTAATATGGTGTAAACAGACCCATAGTAACGATTATTACTACTTTCCTTTTGGTCGTAGTGGGCAACTTGAGGAGCATTGCCACGATGCAGCCAGATGGTGTGTGAAGTCCAGTCGTTACCCCACATCCGATACGGAAGCGGCGGAGTGACACAAACCGGTCTTAAGGCCCCACTTCCTGCTCCGGGACTAATCGGTCTTGTGGGTTAAATTGCGGCGGGGTCCATGCAGGGAGGCACCAGTAGCACTCCAAGTGTCCGAGTCGGCGATCGCTGCCGGAGTAATGCACTCTCTTTCATCAGCGAGCAGCAAATTTAGTAATATGGAAAACTCTGTGCCCCTGAGCAGAGGAATTACATAGACACAGAAACCCCAATGAGAGGGATGTTGCTGGCCGTCCATCGCTGTGGCAGACGGAATGCGGCTTTGTCGTGGAGAGGCTGAAAGATTTGGAACTCGAGCACAAAAGGAATGAGGCAAGCTTAACAGCCACTACTGCACAATAGCGGCAACAGACCCCTATATGCAATGGTGCACCTCGCTAAGCACGGC